>BGPR01008391.1:0-11173 GCA_013235015.1 Araneus ventricosus | reverse complement strand
ACGCCGTTCGGTGTTCATTCAAGTGTGAGCCACCGGTGTCACACGCCGCCCGATGGTACATTCAAATGCAAGGCACCGGTGGCACACGCCGTCCAGTGGTACAGTCAAGTGTGAGCCACCGGTGGCACACGCCGTCCAGTGGTATAATTAAGTGTGAGCCACCAGTGGCACACGCCGTATGGTGGTTCATTCAAGTATGAGTTACCGGTGGTACATTTAAGTCTGAGTCACCGATGTACATTTAAGTGTGAGCCATCGGTGGCATACGCCGCTCGATGGTACATTCAAGTGTAAGCCACCGGTGGCACACGCTGTCTGGTACATGCAGGTGTGAGTCACCGGTGGTGGATCGAAGTGTGGGCCACCGGTGGCACACGCTGTCCGGTGGTACATTCAAATGTGAATCACCGGTAGTACATTCAAGTGTGAGCCACCGGTGGTACACATCGTCCGGTGGTAGATTCAAGTGAGGGCCACCGGTGGCACACGTTGTCCGGTGGTACATTCAAGTGTGAGTCACCGGTGGTACATTTAAGTGTGAGCCACTGGTGGCACACGCCGCCAAATGGTACATTCAAGTGTGAGGCACCGGTGGTTCACGCCGATGTGAACATGTTAAGTCAATAAAAGTTTCCAAAAAGAGAAGATTTTTGAAGAATCTTGAAGTACAGTATTACCTCGGTTTTCATTGATTTCAGTTATGGCGCGGTTTTCTTTGTTTGCCTCGGATTTTGTTGGCGTGCCCACGAAACCTGGCTGCCAATTTTGCGAAAACAATGTGGGAGTTCGGACAAGTCTGGGGCCGAAAAATTCTTGCCCGAATCCAAAGATTAAGAAGAGACTGAAGGATTCATTCCCCAACAAGAATTCAACTGCGATGTCCCTTTTGGAAGAAAATCCCAAAGAGGGCGTTCATTACATAGGAGGAAAAGACACTGCTAGGACTTAAGCCTACGAATGATAATTTAACTTTTTTATTCTTTTGTAATGTTAGCTGTGATTGTAAAGTAGGTCCCTTAGTGGTATATTATTCAGAAACTCCTAGGGTGTTAAGCAGTTTTATATTCATTTTAGATAAATTTCTTATTGTTTTTAGTATTAAACAGTATATTTATTCTCGTAAAATGCGTTTTTGATATGTATTTTTGAGTATCTAGAACGAATGAATTCGATTTACATTGTTGCCTCGGTTTTCGCCAGTTTTGGAATTCGCATGGATAATCGACGAAAAACGAGGTATCGCTGCATTTAGTTATAAAATAAAGACCAAAGGGAGTTTCCCTTCGACTCTCTCGTATACGTTTTGTATTTAACTACGTCGTAAGGTGAAGAGAATCGAGTATACATTTTGAGCAAACCTCCCTTCACTGATTGGATTCACATTTAGATGCATCTACAATTACAGTGCAAAAACCACATGTTTATTTAACAAATTCATTGCGATTTGAGTTGTTGTGTTCACGGATAGACAGATCCGTGATGATCTAGATGTCGTCTAAAATTTGACGCAGATGCACAATTTTGGTGTAAAACACATACTAAAATTTAGACAGAGGAATTCAATTTCTTTAAACATGATAATGTTTATAGGCTGCCATACTGTCTGTAAATTGCAACATGCCTGATGCGAAAGGGCCGCGGTGGACTAGTGGGAGGGTCCCGGCCTTGGGGCCGGAGGGTTCCAGGCTCGAAACCCGATTCCACTAATGATCCGCCGTGCATGGGGCCTGTTCCACGTTAAGTCAAACGTAGTGGCCAAGCGTCCTCCCGCTGGTGTGGCGTGGAAGGTTGGAGAGGGGGTTGACAGCACGGATGTCATCCTCGTCATCTGACCGCGGTTCAAAATGACAAGGTCCGTCCCAAAATGTGTTGCTTCTAAACGGGACGTTAATATAACTAAATTAAACTAAGCCTTATGCGAAAATCATTCAAAACACTCTACAGCGAAGATCGTTGGATTCCGAACGACCGAATTTGAGACGTGGTTACTTCTTGGGTACCAGAAGTTTTTTTCCGTCCAGCCGAAGCATGCGGAAAGTCCGATGACCGATCGAGCGTGTAGAATGCTCTAACTTGGGAACAGAGGGGACAAACTAAATCACCATCCGGGGTGACAACACTTACTTCTTGGGTAGTAGGAGCTCACCGTGGAAGGGCGTTTCGATGTTTTAATTAGAATTTTAATTAATTGAAACCTAATCGAAATTTAAATATTTTCCTCAATACTTTTGGAGCAGATTATCGCACAAAAGCCATTTTTAAATCACTTTCAAATTGGAAAAAATTAACTTTTCATTTATACCGATTTTATTTCCCAGAAATATTTCATTAATTTTAATAAATTTTTCCAAATTGAACACAATTTTGTAACAATACTTTTCCTTTATATAACTCCGTGCAAAAGAATAGCAAGAGTTTGAACAATCAGTGTGGGTATTTTAATAGCTCTCATGCGACTAAGCAAAAGCAAAAATTGAATTTGTCAGTGTATTACTAACTGTTGCTTTAACATATTTCAAATAATTGGATGCTTTTTTAACATGATAATATGCTTAGGATGTCATTCTTTCTGTAAACTGCATGATGTAAAAATCGTTACGCACAAAATACAACGGCTGATGCAATCAAGCCAAACGAAGATGACAAGACCGACGAATCAAGACAAACGAAGACGACAAGACCGACGAATCAAGCCAAACGAAGACGACAAGACCGACGAATCAAGCGCAAAACTTCATCACGCTATGGGATGTTTCGGAGTATAGGTTCGAATATCTTTCTTTTCACTCAGTGAAGTCTAAAACGTGAAGATTCATCAAAATATCGAAATCGAATTATTTGGCGATAACAATAATTTCTCTTTGTATACGTATACGAGAATGTAAAAGAGCTAAGAGCAATAAGGACTAAGAAACAGTGTTTTCCGAAGAGGGACAATTCCCCTTTTTCTTAAAAAAGATATGAAAAATAATCCCATTAAAAGAATTCCAAAGTAGAAGACATATTACAGTCGAATGAATTCTTTTTCATCCAAGTACCCCAATTCTGCTTCCGTGGCGTAATCTTATTTTAATATTCCTTGCAAAATAAAAGCCATATTTAAATTTACCATCATCTTGAAATGCTTCATTGCCTTATTGAATGCAATCAAAAACTAATTTATTTAAAGTCACGATGCTTTGTTTAAAGCATGCAGACAAATTGGACTCGAGCAAACTTGGTATGCCGTGATTGTTATCAGAAAGAAAAAAGTCTTTGCTAAATGGATTTATGAAGTTTTGGGTACCTTCGAGCAATTTTCGCAATTTAATATCTTTTTTACGGAATGCCATTTCGAACGAAATGAGACCATTTTTAATTTTTATATATTTGTGTTTACACCGAGAGAAATATCTACTGTTTCAACTTATTTTATGGCATGTTTGGAAGCTGCTACTTTGCTTATTTTGTGTATTTGTTGGGGTCAATGTGGATAATCGGTTATTATAGTATATAATCACCGCGGTAATTATATATAATAATCCGATTTCTTATGCTGTTATTATATATAATGACCGGTTATAACACATAATTACAGCGGCGATTATACATAATAACCGATTACCCACATTGATTGTAACATATATAGAACTTCTGTGCTATCGTTTGATTTCCGGTGTAATGCTTTACCAATGCAATTTAGCACTCTGATTTAGTTTAGTTTAGTTACATTGTTATCCTGTTTAAAAGCTATTTAAGAGGAGAACGTAATTTTGAACTTTGGTCAGAAAAGAAAAGTTTCTTCATCTTGATATCAAAAATAAATCCCTTCCTTCATAGACAGACATTGGTATCTTTCCCTTTCTTACCAATTATTTTACATTTTTTTGTACAGGAAAATCAAAATAAGGGAAACTAAAATTTTATATATAGGAGCTAAAATAATAACGATTTAACCTTTTGATCTTCGAATTTGTTTAACCTCCTAATTATATGATATCACCCATTTGGGATATTTTTTTTTATTATTTCAATCTATTGAAGATGGCAAAGGATGCTTGAGACATTTAAACGTGTCCAGGTGAATTTTGTATTTAAAATTAATTTTTACGTTGACTTAATTACGGATTTAGCTCTCTGAACCCGGCTAGATTGAGAATTCCAGAACCTCAAAAATTGAAGTAAATTTTCGTACACGAAAAAAGAATGAAATCCCCTCTTTCTTTACAGAATTTCCAGAAGAAAGGCACCCGAATTTGGGCGATTAATTGTCAACAAAGAACGGAACTGCTTTTCTCCCGCAAAATGCACTCAGGCACAGGAAACCGCCCTAGTCCAAGCCTCTGTCGAATGGGGCGGTTTGAGACGGATTAGGGATCACAGAGTTAAATAGCAAAAATTCTGTAATTTTCGATGCACGTGTCAGAGACGTTGTTGTAAGCAAAGGAGTTAAAAAATAACAAACAATAATTCATCAAAACATTCAATGGCATATTGAAATATTTGTTAGACATTTCTATGCTTTAAAATTTTGTTAGGGAAACAGCAAGCAAAAGTGGTTCCTAGCACGGTAAGTCTGTTTTGAATAGAAAAATAAAAGTTTCTTTATCTTGATTACAAAAAAACTAAACAAAAATTCCTTCCTTTAGAGACATCGGTAACTTTCCCTTTTCTGAACAATTTTCCCCCCACTTTTAAACACAGGAAACTAAAATAAAACACATGACAGATTTTTGATTAATTTCAATATTATCGAAAATATGAGAATAGAAGGACAAGACGGGCAGTTATCAGCTATGAAATAAACTTTCAGAAGAGGAAAGGTTTTGACATTTCACGTTTGATTTTAGATAGAAACCACGATTATGTGTTTATAAAAATTATAGACGACATCAACCGGAAATTGTTTACAAATTTCCGATACCTGATATCTCAGTTTTAACGTGCTCATTTAAATTCGAGACCTTGTACTTTATCCTTCAGAAATGCTAAGAGAATTTTCAGAGAAATTAACGGACAGATGATTTGAATAGATAAGTAACAAGAAAATATGATATTCTTTTTATCACGTAAATCTACAAATAGCAGCTGTCTTTCTCTGGTTGCTTCCTTAGATGGACCAAAAGTGACAACAAAATTAGTACAACAAAGGATCCTATAATGTTACTTAATCTTCTTTCCGCCCAATTATTTTGATTTAATAGCTTTAAAGTCTAATTTTAGGTTCATCTGATGCTTATTGAAAATAGTTTTTAGTTTACTAAAAAGCAGAAATTATATTTATTTTAATTATTTTCTAGTTTTTGATTTTTAATTTTAATCTATTATTATAAGTATTGTGGGATCTTGAAATAGATTACTTCTCAGACTCACTATCAGGTGGCGCCACCGCTGTGGAATCAAAATTAATTTATTATATTAATCGATTAACTGCTGATTAAGTTCAGAAAATACTAAAAAAGTGTATTACCATCGAAATTACACACGTGAACAATATCTCAAAACTCTAGCTCATCAGGAAGTTCAAAAATTCCTTGGCACAAAATTCCGTCTTTACAAACACAAAACAAATCAAGTTAAAGAAAAGTGGATGAAAAATAGGTTTTATTACTGGGCATTTTTGTATTGAATCTAATCTCAGAAATCATTAGAATATTTTATCCTTGGAATTTTAAGAAAATATCTGCATAACTACACGATTTATCCGCTTTTGATTTGAACATGATAAACGGAAATAGTCGATTCGGCCGCTTAGAGGGTTAATTATAACTGTTTATAGCAGTGGTTCTCACTATTTGCAGAAAGCGCCCTTATGCATGAGAGAAGACATGCAGAAAGATGAACGATACTGCACTTTCCTCTTCTTTCTCGTATACTTACATAATAAGCTGCATTTGTGTTTAGCTTCGTAGTATATTGAAGAAAATCGACAATGCGGTTTGGACGTCTTCCCTTTCATCGATTGGATCCAAAACTTGATATCGATTTACAATTTTGGTACAGAAATCATGTACTGAAATTCAGTCATTTAATAGAATACGAGAAAATAATAGACAGTCATAGTCTTTCTTACCTTGCACAAATCTGTCCATTATTAAACTTACTGAAAAAGTCGTCATACAAGGTGCGTTCGAAAAGTTCGGTGAATGGTCCCATAGTTGAATAACCGCGCTGGTTCGGATGCTGCGCTCACGCAGTGAGAGACATGGCAACTAGTGCCCCCTAGCGTCCAAATCACGACATTTAAGCGGAACATTGCGCGCCACGACCAATTTAAAGAGTGATTGTGAGAAGGTCCGTCACTGCGAAATGGAGCAACGCGTGAACATCAAGTTTTGCTTCAAATTAGGCAAAACGGCGACGGAGACACACGAAATGTTAGTGAAAGTGTACGGTGTGGACGCAGTGAGTAAAAAGTGTGTTTTTGAGTTTTTGAGTAGTTTAAACGCTTTAGAGACGGAAAGAAAGATGTCAAAGACGAGCCGCGTTCGGGTCGACCACCCACAAGCACAACTCCAGACAACATTGAACGAGTGCGACGGATGCCTGCGGATGATCGACGGCTGTCTTTGAGAATGATAGCGGAAGAATTGAAGCTAAGCCTAGACAGTGTGAGAAACATTTTTCACGAACATTTGCAAAAGCGTAAGAAAAAGGTCTACGCTTTTCCGACATTGCGCAGATCAGCAACGTGTGACAACGGTGCTTCGAGCGATACCGAAAGAAGCGTTTGCTGACAGTTTCCAGCAGCTGTACAACCGATGTCAAAAGTGCATTGTAGCTAATGGTGATTACTTTGAATGCCAGTAAAGGTATTTTGTTTGTATACATTGTTTCCTTTATTTTATGAGACCATTCACCGAACTTTTCGAACGCACCTTGTATGTGAGCAAGGTTAAAGGAAAGAAACATAACGAGTGCTACATTTTATCTATACTATATTTAAAACAATTAGCAACACCACAGAACGAGTCCCCCAGCTCCAACCACTGGATCCTGGACCGATTTTTTCAATTTTTTTTTCATATGAAAGATCGTGACCCTTATATACGTCATCGATGGTCGCCTCCTCTCCCCCCGCCCTCCATTTTCGAGAGAAATCGCAAAATAAAACTTTGACAAGCCTTAACCAACAGGGCCGATTTCGCAAATTTATTTCGCCACTTTGCAAATTTAACTACGTGCTATTGATATTACAGACGAACAGCTGGTCGACGAAGGCGATTTTATATTTCGCAAATCTCTTTGGTTGTTGTTTAGCCGAATGAGCCGACTAAAATCCATGACAGTACAAGCTTTCAGCAAAGGGAAAACCTAGCCATTGAATCGTAACGCACAGTTAAATAGTCCTGAATATCATACTAATAATAAATTTAATAAAACAGTTTTTAAAAACACATTTTTAATAGTGTACAAAAAAAGCAGAAATTTTTTATTTGAATTATTTTCTACTTTTTAGCCTTTTATTTATAAATCATTATTATAAATATTCGATTCGAATCTCGAAATCATTTTTTTCTCTAATTCACAGCAAGGTTATGACAATTGTGTGGAATGTAAATTTAATAAATTAATGAAACATTAATTCAGTTCTGAAAATATTGCAATAGTGTATTTTCATCAAGAACTCGCAAGTGTAAAAAATTTCAAAACTCCAGCACACCAGGAAGAGAATGAAAAATCCAGTAAAATATTCTATTTTTACAAACATGAAATAAGTCAACTTAAATAAAAGTGTGCAAAAGTAATTTATATAATTGAAAAATGATTTTAAACACTATTGATTAGAGGGTTCAAAGTCAAAGTGAATTAAGTCCATGGTTTGTTCATTTTGCACTAACACTGCCATGGTAAAGTAGAAATGTTACACTTTACTACTATCTCTCACTGTTCACATCCATAATTCAAATTGTTTGTACCGGGCAGTAAGAAAATTAGAAGTCCGATGCTATTTGAAATGCAACTGATCAACTCTGAGGCCTTTTTTCTCAGAACTGAATCTCATGGACTTGGTACCTTTTAACTAACAGTGCAGTCATATGCAAAATTTAAGACCGTTTCGTAAAATGGAGAAATTAGCAATTTGTACAAAAAAGCATGGTTCGAAATCAGTTGTGAAGAATCGTGTAACATACACAATCGAGTATCATACACGATTCTTATTATTCTTATTCTTACACATATCTTCACTATACAGAGTTCCCACTTATATCCGTTACACCCCCCTTAACTTCGAAACGGTGAAAGCTTAGGCCATAAAGTTGGTGTCTAGGTATAGTAAAAAGGCTATGCGCTACTCGATGAGACAACTTACATCGCCATCTATCTGCAAATTTTGGAACTAGTGGTCCTATCTCGAAAACGGTACAAGATACGGGAAAACAGTCAATTACAAAATTGTAGAGCGTCTTCGATTTAGTACGAAAAGACACCTTGAGTGCAATAATGCTAAGAACAAAACGTGTAAATTGTTCATTTGTTTGCTCGCATTTTCGAAAATTTTGACGTCATGTGATACGAATAAAAGGAGAAAATGTTATGTTTCGGGCAAAAAATGATCGCATTATACTTTTTCTTGTGGAAATAACTGAAACAGCAGGTGTATGGACCTTTCCTCCAACATGCATTATTACTGTTGCATGTGTTTGCGCGCCAACTATATGCTAAAACGTGTGCAAAGTGAAATTTAAACAAGGACTCAAATCTGCATTGCAAATGACGGAGAGCACTTTGAACACCGAAAATAAAGGTACATTGTGATAACTAATTGTTTTTTTCGTTTTAATCCGTTGAGAGACGTCACAGTTTCTAAAATCGAGAACAAACAAATGTACACTTTAAGCATTTATTTCTTCGTATTAAAGTGCACAAGGCATCTTTTTGTACTAAATCGAAGACGCTCTACAATTTTATAATTGACCTTTTCCCCGTATCTTGTACTGTTTTCGAGATAGGAACGCTAATTCCAAAATTTGACGATAGATGGCGTTGTAAGTTGTCTCATTGGGTAGCGCATAGCCTTTTTACAATACCTAGACACCCACTTTATGGCCTAAGCTGTCACCGTTTAGAAGTTAAGGGGGTGTAACGGATATAAGTGGGAGCCCTGTATATGTATGTCATATATAGTGAAGATTCGGTCACGAGCGCATTTAGGGGACCGTTCACAAATTGATGAAGACGAAAATGATTTGGGCTCACCCAGTACCACAGAAAACAGATAAAGAGATGAAACTTTCATTATTGGTTATGTTTGATGTTCATAATATTTACATGCATTTTTGTAAACATAGCACAAATATTCGGGAAGGTATAAAGGTTTCTTTAAAAATATCCCAATTTTTTCGGCATGTTTTTTACTTACAACTTGCAGTGTTTCCAACCAAATTATATTAACCGTAGATAATACATGACAATATTTTAGAAAAGTCTTGTATTAAATTTTGAAATAAATACATTGAAAAATAAAGGAAATATGAGTATTTGTATTAATTAATTCTTAACTGCGCATGTGCGAGATTTATCGCAATTGCGCTTTTATGAATTCAAAGCTAGATAAACAGAGCAACTTACATAAAAATTCTAGATGAATATCGTTAAAATTCAGAAAGATGTCGGCATTTCAGTGAGGTGAATTTCGATTCCTTTTTAAGAGAAATTAAATGATGAGGGTTCTTGCACAAATTGATATTTTTTTAAACTTGAATCTTCGAATGGTTATCGACGAAATGTAATTTAAATAATGTATTTAAATTATAAGTGTACATGGGCATTCATGATAATCAACTTTCCCAAAATGCAATGTTACTGTTCGCTGTTCAATGCTGCTAATAACCTCAGTTACCAGCGATTACCAGAAGAGTTAATTTTCTGTTGTCAATGTATAGTGATATTTCTTATTGTATGAGACTTTTTTTTACCAGAAAGGCTGTATAAAACATTAAATATATAGACATATATTGACAATTGTATTTCACATTGTTTATGAATTTAATTTGTAATTTGGTAATAGGTAAATACAGTGAAATTTCATGATCAAATAATATTTA
The DNA here is from genome assembly GCA_013235015.1 of Araneus ventricosus. NCBI lineage: Eukaryota > Metazoa > Arthropoda > Arachnida > Araneae > Araneidae > Araneus > Araneus ventricosus. The sequence continues at coordinate 1,145 of BGPR01008391.1, read as the reverse complement.
TCTTTCAAATGAAAAAGAATGCTCAAAATATTCCTCGATTAATTTTTATCTGCGAAACTATAATGAGATAAACTTTAGTTTATTTTATTAAAATTAAAAAGGTCATTAAAAAATTACTATCATTATTAAAATTATTATTTTTAATAAAAAGATAAAATACCTCAGTTTCTTTTTCACAAAATTTTATTCTTCGGAAACATTTAAAACCATTCAGAAAATAATAAAAAAATTATCAAACCAAATAAGAAAACTGGAACAACACAAAGTAACTAAATCGTTTGATTTCTAAAGAAGCCGATTTAAGCACATATTGTTGGAAAGGCAACAAAAGGAAAACGCTTTTAATTTTCTTAGTTTTTCTACATAAGTAACAAACAAAAGATCTTAGCAAATTTTCACTTAAGATGTATATTATTTAATGGGCTTATTTTAAGTAAAAACCAATATTTAAAAAATAAATTGAATGGAATGCAAAAAATGCATTTAAAAGACTTAACATATTTTATCTTCTTTTCACTTAGCACAACTTTTCATATTTTTTAATATTTAGAAAGCACATAAAATCTCAGAACTAAGAAGTTTCCTGAATAGTTTAGAAAAAAGGCTTAACAGATATTGTAAACGCGAGCTTAAAAATTAGGAATATGCTTTAAAAAGATTTTTGTAAACCCTTTTTTCAGTGTAGAGTATGTTACAAAACAGTTCATGTTGCTTATTTCCTTAAAAGCGTTAAATTAGAAAACTAACACCCTTACAAAATGCCATTTTAATAGTTAAACATTCAGTAAAATATTAAGTGGTATTGTTTATCATTAAAGAACTTTTTTGAGAAGTAGTTAAGATACTATTTATTATAAAAATATTTAAAGAAGAAAAAATCATGATAAAAACTAAATGCTCGATGAGTTTATAGAAAATGGGTCAGTTTTTTTCTGTAAAAAAAAACAGAGGGCTGAAATATTACTAAACATTCTAGAAAATGTTGGAGTTTAAGATATCACCAACAAAGCTTTTAAAATATTGTCGTTTTTATCACCAAAAACTTATTTAAATTAAGACAGATTTCTATGAAGATATTTATTTAAAATAACTACCGTAACTCATCATTTTTTCAGAATATAACAAGCCGGTATAAAATTCTCCGA
>BGPR01008390.1:52632-64056 GCA_013235015.1 Araneus ventricosus | reverse complement strand
CTTGTGGAGGCAATAATATGGTTCATTTGCATTTAGAACTCAAGTGACATTTGTCCTTTCGCTTTTGAAGATGTTATCGCAACTTCAATCTAGAATTGCGCGGTTTAAAACATTGGAATTTGAAGAAAAGCAACAAATAATTATGAAATCAATCAAGTTGATGTTGTTAAAAATATAAATTTTTTCAGTCGATGATACATTTTTTTACTGTGGAGGTGATGGTTGGTGGTAGACAAAAAAAATCTAGTGACATCAAAACTACCTGGGAAGCATAGGGATAGACAACAAGAAGCAGAAATTAGTTAAAATCAGCTACTTCCTGGAACTGTTTTTTGCAAATTCCTGGATTTTAGGCAACTGAAATAAAACAAAATTTAATTTTTTTCAGAGAAAAAAAACATGGGAGGACGATCCGCCCTTTCGAAAACCACTGTTTTTCGAAAAAACAAAAAATTAACATTAAGAAGCTATAGGAAAAAGTACAGTGGATATGAAGCAAGAAAACATTTGAAGGTACCGTTAATGTCCATGTGACAAAGTTTTCAACTAAAATTTTTCATTTTTTAAAAGTTCTTAAAAAATTTTAATATAAAATTTTATATAAATGTATAAATTGTATATTTTATATGTTTATAAATACAATCAACGATCGTATTAATGTCTCATTAATCAATAGCGCAATAGAATATGTTACTATATGAATACATGCACACGCACATAAACATTTGGATGCAAATCCTCAAACTATCTATAACGATAATCTGTCCATAACAATATATTCTCCAGGTCCATATATCTCTTTTTTCCTTTCCTATCATTTCTTGGGATTTTTGTTGTATCTTTAAATGAAGTTTTGGAAATTTAAATAATAACTGTAAAACACATTCTACTTTCTATTTTTTTTATATGCATGTAACTCAATAAAGTCAAAACTTTGGGAAAATACATCTTTAAAAAATAAAACAGCTTTTGAAAACACACTTTTTAGATGCACGAATAATAGAAGCTATATATTGAAGTGTTCTTCTACTTTTTTTAGTTTAATTTTTTCTTTAATTTATAAAATCATTATAAGGAATATTATGGAGATTTAGTAATCCATTTTTCTAATTAAATATACAGATGGCGTCACGTAATACACGGAATCAAAATTTGAGTTAAAATTAATCGATTAATTAAAAAAGTAGCTCTAAAATATTGAAATAGACTATAATAATCGAGAAATACATAAATTGTAAAATTTCCAGAGCTTTAATGCATTCAGAGTGCGTGAAAAATCGTTCATAGAATTCTCTCTAAAGCTCTAAAGATATTAAAATAGATTATAAACTTTAAAATATTCGCTCATGAATTATCACCCTTCAAATCAACAATTGTATTAGTCAGCTCTAGAAAGTTAGCTCTAAAAGTATTAAAATAACTATAATAATCAGTACATAAATGCACGCCAAATTTCCAGGCTTTAATGCTTCCGGAAGTGCGTGAAAATCGATTCGTAAATTTCATCTTTGTAAGCACAAGGAACAAGTCAAAGATTAAATAGAAGCAAGTAAAATTCTTGAACCTCCAAGTTATTGGCGGCTGGTTTTCGTTAGCTTCAATTACGGCTTGGTCGGTACATAGAAATGGATTGGAACTATTCAACATGGAATGGCTGTAATTCAATTTAAAGATTTTCCATCATAATTTTATGACAAGAAAACAGCAATACCTGTTTCAAAATATCCATCACAAGCTAGGTGAGAAAGAAAATTGAAGCATGGATTGAAGTTAATTTTGTGTTATTATTCAGTATAGTATTACTACTTACATATCGGTAACCAATGCCAATGATTTTTAATCTATTGTTATTTAACTAATAAAATAAAATTAATACGAAAACTAAATAATCAATTGTAATCCCTTATCCGACTTTAGTTATTTAATCTGCCATTTATTCTTGTCCAAATTAGTTTGTCCAATTTAAAAACCTTAACCAAGGATCATTTATTTTTTATTTTTGGAAAGTGTGAACCTATTACTCATCTTAAGGTGCTTGTTAAACTTCATATTTAGATATAGGGACAGACACCAATTTGGGACCCACCCAGACATATTTTAATGTACAGTGATGAAGAAGGCGTTTTTTAACCAAAAACAATGATAGAGATTTTCTTGTAGTTGATTTATCAGCTTTTTTATGAATACATTCACTTTAAATAAACAAAAGTATCAAAAGGGCCATCGGTCAATCAAAACCAGTCACTAGATTGGTTCACTGGAACTAATTTCTTTAAACACATTTAAAGCAAAAATATACGATTTTCCAGTGCACCAGCACACAATGCTTAATGGCATTGCATGCTTGAATTAGCCGTCTCAGCATTCAATTCACCCCATTTGCATCGATTACTGCTTATGTTTGCCTAGTTTGACTCATACATTTAAATAGACAGAAGTTATGTCACTGGTGCAATCTAGGCTGCCACTTCAGGTCCACATATTCGACGGCTCTTCCCTACGTTATTGTGTGATGCTCAGCCAAATAATAAGATGCAGAATGAACTGGCTGAACTTTCTAAAAGGATTATGGCGAAAACGTAGCGTTTAATTAGTATCATCAAAGCGTTGTTTAACAAAACAAAGAAATTACGTTGTTTAACCCTTTGAGCAGCAAAATATTTCAAGCTGAATGCTTTGAAAACGGCCTGCTTCTTAGCTAAATAGTGAACATAAATGTTTCGGAGCAGTTTTCGAGTAATAAACAGAAAGCAACCTACCGTCAGGCCGGTTGAAGAGTAATAATCGAAGAATGACTTTCGGCGACAGGTGGTTTTAGAAATAGTCATCAGAGAGGGCGACTTTCTACGTTCCAGCCGGTTGAAGGAGGTTGAGTAAGTAATAAATGTTATATACCTCGGATAGGAAATTTGTTTTGGCTACACTTTACTATAATCAGTTTATGAAAAAATGGTTTAAAAATAAAGGTTAAGGAATTTGAGGGGAGGGAGTTGTCCAGCGGTTCTCTAGATCCAGACCCACAAAGGTTGTCTAAATTTGAATTTAAAACAGTGGGAATTATTATCTTGAATTATTGGAAAGTTCAGACGTGATTTATCCACCACTAGTAATCCTCATAAGTGGAACTGGCAAATCAAGTAATAAAAACAATAAGATGACTTCATTCCATCAAATGTTGGATGACAAGTATAAAATTATGAGCAGATCATTTGCATCACTTGACGGGGAAAAAGATAAGAAGGGTAGAGTAGGTAAACGCAGCTCCACACACACTTATATTTAAAGAAACATGATCAACTATCTAAACCAATTTTTTTTCAAATTTGATCTGTCTTTGAGGGGTGGAAGGGAAATAAATAGCATATCAGACATCTAAAGTTGGACTTCGGAATTGTAAAGTAATTTGAACAATTATTAGGCAAATATCCTTCGGCACCTGAATATTCTATAATAAATATTTTTTTGCCCTCTACAGAAGATAATAGGGTTCACTTTATTCGATACAGCACAATTTTCATAGTAGCATCCAGAAATTTTTCCCTTATACCCCAGAGATAATATACAATGCTTGGCTTATCAGTATGGAAAACATCGCCAAGTTGGCTCAACAGACCTTAAGACATGAAAAAAAATCTCGATCTCAGGAAACTTTTCCCCATTACGTCCGTATATTAATCTTGAAAATATTATCTTTATATTTCTCGATGGTTGCAAATGGCGCTCACAAAAACTTTTGGAAAGTTATCTGCAGTTCAACAAAGTAATGCGGAAAGAAATAACTTGTTTCTTCCAGTAATCAAATGACTTCATTAAAGTGGATAAAGGCCAACTGCCATAACTTTTCGGAACTTTTCCGCTCTCAGGTGCGAGGAGCACTTCTTTAGTTTTGGGAAAAAAAAAAAAAAAGAAGATTTATCACAGTCGTTTTAGTTGAGAATTTTGCGTTTTAATTTTTTGAATATTTGATCAAAAACTGAGGAAACTATTAAACGCAGAAATTCTTGAAAGATGTTAAAAAAAATTTCAAAGGAAGAATATTCTAACAACATTTCTTTAAATTTATAAGTGAATTTTTCTACTAATACTTTTGTAACGAAGAAAGTTTTTAAAAAATAAAACCAATCTTTTTAATTTCCAAATTGGATCCTGTTCTTTCAAAATATTCACGATAATGTTGATAACTGTTTAGTTTACTAGTTTACTATGTCCGAGCATATGGAGAGTGGATATTATGGAGATATTCAGAAATATTAGTATTTAAGCATAAAACATTCGAATTATATATATTTTATCATTTTCTGTCTTAATGGATTGATTGTTTTAGATAATGTTAGATTTATAACCATTTCATTTGTAGAAATACATAATGCTAAAGAATTTAAGAGTCCTTTGGATCCAGGTAAAGCGAAGGTTTTATTTACAGCATAGTCTATCATGCACTGAAAAGCGAGAATCCACAGTAAGGATAAAGTAAGTCACTTACGCCATATATAGATTTTCAATGGATTGAAGAATATAGAAAAGCAACCAATGAAGTTCATAATGATACAAGAACAGCTGATAAACATTAATACGACAACCAATCAGCTCTATTTAAAAAAGGCAGGTTTCTGAAACTTAGTGATGCCAATGTGGGAATGTCTCTATTCTAACAGATAATAATCAATCTCTCAAAATAATTTTGTTTTTGGATGTTTGATGCCATTTCTTTTTTGCTTTTTTAGTAAAGTAAAGCTATGACAAAAAAATTATATTTATCTAATCAGCCAGTGCAGTTTAAAATATAATACGACAACTTTTCACATCCATTTTACATTAAAACGCAGCGTACACTTTAAATTTGTGCTTTTCACCCGTAGAAAAATTTTTAACGATAAAATTAACTGGTTAAACGCTAATACAGTAACGTATGGAAAAATAAGCAAAACAGATAGGACAGGAGAAAATAAAAGATGCTTACTTTTATGAACTCCGAAAGTATTAGCAACAATCACTGTAGAACGTCTTGAATCGAATTTGTTCTTCTTTTTTTTTCGGTTCGTTGCTTTCCAAAGGAAGCCGAAATAATAGCGACTATGATAAAGGCGTCTTTTGGATCTGTGTTGTTGCTTTGATACCAGAGTACGAATAATTTTTCCGTCAAAACTATATTTCCAACGATGTTTCAAGTGGCATTTTTTTGTTTAATTGAGTATTGTAGTATTAATTTTTCAAAAAGAAAACCTCGTTTTTTCAACGTCATGGAAAACATATCTGTCTTCAACGTCGAGAAGAACATTTTCCTTATTTACTCTCCTCTACTCGAACTAAGCCGAAATTTTATAATGGTTATGTTTTATTCTTTTATGATCTCAGACCGTTTTTTTCTTTCATGAGAAATGAGTAAGGAAACTCGTTTTCTATAAGAATTGATGGGATTTGTTTTTATGACATACTTTTACTAGAGTAATTGCTTGTCATTTAAGATAAACGTTTGTTTATTCATACAAAATGGTCAGTGAGCTTTGACCATTTTTATACTTAATTTTATATAGGAAAGCTTTTCACCTCCATATTTAATCAACCTGTTAAGGTACAGATATCTGCGGGCATTTGTACTTTGTCCTACCCAATGGGGCGTCCTCATTTAAAATAGCTACGAGGATAAAATTGCTTTCAAACTCGTCATAATACATTAGTTGTAGAACAAGAAAACGTGCACATTTCATCGTTAGTCACCTAGATGGCACCAGAGTGCTTTCTTCCAAAACATTGTTTATCAAACGTTTCTTCTGCGGTAGCAATATAAATTAAGTTCTGATCTATTAGTAGCATTCTACATTTTTTTAAAATAATATTCACGAAATATTGTAAATATAAATAAGTTTCACAATAACAAAAAGCAATAATTTTCATGCATAAAAATACCAATGTTTTTTGGGTACGAGAGACTATTATGTCCCAGCCTTTACTTAACCTCTTGAGACCCGCTATTTTCATGAACATTTGTGCTTTATTTACAGAACAAGTTGCTTTTCATACAAAGCCCTGATCTGTTGAACAATTGCTTTGGATGAGCCCACTGTCATCTGTAATTGTATAATATAATATATAAATATAAAGTAAAAGTTGTTTATCAGAGATATCGACGCGAAACTCAATGTAGCAGTATTGAGAGATCATTCAAGTCGATAATATCTGATATTTTACTTGAAAACGCATCTTTTAAACATTTTCACTGGTTTTCATATTTTACTGATTTGTTCCACTATTTTCTCTCGCCCACAAGGAATAAGAGGCAACAAACATCCAATCGCGGGGGGGCGCCCGCGGGATCCTCTTGCTACAACAGGCGTCGATTTCTTGTCAATAAGATGTCGTTTTCAAAGGAAAAAATAGTTATTGTATTGTACCAGCTTTCCAAATTGGTAAAATTATCGTTATGGACAGACGAGTTTAAAGAGTGGTCATCGTTGTAGGCAGGTTGAAAATACATTGAGTTAAATAGGAATTCCGTCGGGACCGAAGACAATATCGTTATAGTCAATTTTATCGTTATAGACAGTGTCGCTATACACAGGTTTCACTATATATTGTTTTAAAATGCTGGCGTGACAGTTAAAAATAAACGATAAAATTAATTATTTATGATCGCAGTTAACGATCCCATCATTGGAGGTCAGATAAAAACTATTCAAAAACTCAACGCTCTCGAAAATCTTGTAAAATGGTGAGTAACAAATAAAAAAAATCTAAATGCTTATGGATTCAAGCAAAAAATAATGTATTGGCAAACCCAACTACATTAATTATTCTTTGAAAATATTTTTAAATAAATAATAATAGTAAGGATCGCAAATATCATGTAAAAATGAGTTCTGGTTTGAAACAATGATTTTTTGAAACATTTCCTTTAACAATGTTTCTTCATAAAGAAAAATAAAGTTCTTGGCAGACTTCTCCTAGGAAACCCGGATCGCATTTATTATTTACTGTGATATAAATTTTTAATGGTTGTAGCATTTCTGCTTTAACAGAAAAGCATTTCTTAGTAACACTGCCGTGATTTTTATCGAACTTTACTGCAAATCTATATAAAGTTTATAAAGTATAAATACTATTCTATAAAAAGTTCTACGATATACAATGAAATATCAAATCGTTCTTGAAGAATACCCAAGTTTTACAACAAGCCGAAATAGTCCCAACTTTCAGATGCTATTTTAAATAGTCATTTCTCTTTTGTACTTTATAGTAGATAATTATCCAAACGGTACGCTTTCGTTTCCTAAACCAGAAAAAAGTTGTTTTCTAAAGGAATATGAACTGTTTGTCATATGAAAGCTTAAACTAAACTCTTCTATACAATGTAACAATAATTTTCCCTAAATTTTGCAGGTTATTTTTATTATTATATCTATAGTATGTGAACAAGGAGGCATCTTTTAAAGATATTTTTGTGACATTGGAAATTCAAACTAAGAATGCATTTAATCGTAAACGGAAATGTGTAGTTTTGTTATCTTTCTTCGTTCAAAGGCAAAAATTTTAGAAATACATTTGACTGGAAATAACTACAAAGAATAACGAATTTACTTCATAACATAAAACCATTTATTCTACAAATAATATTTTCAAATAAATAAGGAACACTATAGGATCTACAAAATGTGTAGAAAATGTATTCATATCGACCTTCGCCGAAAGATAATTGTTTTTCCTTCCTGCATATGAAGTATGCAAACTAGAAGTATTGTAATCGTTGGAGAAGAAAATCTATATTACGAATATTGCCCAGACAGTTCCTTTTTAATATTAAAAAAGTGTTCATAACTTTTAAAACAGTGGAACATCGATTATTGAACCGAAACATCGGCTAACTGAAAGCGTTCCTGTCAGAAAATTCAAATTCAGAACTGGCTGAGCTGTTAGAGAATTTGAAGAATGCGACGAAGAAATAATTGAAGACTGGCTCGAATATGATGTCGATGACTCTGGCTATCAAGTACTGGTGGACGATGAAATTATTGCCAGTGTCATCGACGACCGTGCTGAAGAAAGACCCACCAGTGAGGAAGCCTTTCATTGCCTTGTAGACTGCTTTAACCCTTCAACCGGCTGGAACATAGAAAGTCGCTCTCTGATGACTATTCTAAAACCGGCTCCGTCGCAGAAAGTCGTTCTTCGATTATTACTGTTAAACCGGCTCCGGCGTAGAAAGTTGCTCTCTGTTTATTACCCGAAAACCGGCTCCGAAACATTTTCGTTCACCATTTAGCTACAGAGAGGCCGTTTTCAAAGCATTCAGCTGAAATATTTTTGCCGTTCAAAGGGTTAAAGTGGTTAAAACAACAAGAAGAATGTGATACTGTCCAGTTGCTGTCTGTGCACTCGAGGCCTTTTTTCACTCGGGCGAATCAGCAACTCGAGACGCTTCTCTGCGTTCTCGGTGAATTTCTTACCACTAACTTAAAGCAATTACACATACAAATTATTGTATAAATCTTTTATATTTTAACGTTTTATCTAGCTTTGCATGTCTAAGAAGATAATTTTTTAAATATTAATCCTTTTGCCACGACTGTCAAGTTCGAACTGATCTCGGAAGGTCGACCGTCGAGAGCCAAGCCTGGGTCTCTTCAGACCCGACTAAAATCTGATATCTCCATAGTAAAACACACACACAAAAGAGAAACAATGCAAGAGCTTTTCAAACGCCGGGTCAAAAAGACCCAGGTTCGGCCGGGGAGGACTAACGCCGAAAACGCATTCCGGTCCGCGATCGCGGACTAATTGGAGGTAAGAAAATCTCATATCCATTTGAAGGGATGGCATTCTGCACTTTATAAGATTGTACCCAAAGAGCCTAGGAACCCACTTGAAAGAAATTAAACATAAATAGTCATTGCCGCGCATCGTGTTTCAGCGTCAAAACAAGTGGTGATCGAGAGTCACCTCTCGAGTTGAGGCATGCAATCATGTGGTGAGTGAGAATCAACTCTCGAGTGCAAAGAGTTAAAACATGTGCGGGATTTAACGGCAAAAATACTAAAGTAAAAGAAACTCAGTCTTGAAGCAAAAGAAAATTTGGGACTTCTTTTCCAAAACTGTAGGCTTACTTTAAGGTACTTTATGCAAGGTATGTATTTGTAAGACTTACGACACGATATATATATGCAGTTTCGTGTTTAATATCACTCTTTCTTTGTTTCATATTGCTCCTATGGCACGTACATTTATTTTTCGAAAATGATCGGTTATCCGAACACCTCCTCCTCAATTGTTTCGGATAAGCGATGGTTTGCTGTAACTGATTTCATTACTAAAAGAGAGGGTATTACTGATTAAAGATAACGAAAAAAATTCTTTAATATTAATGGTGGGTATTATGTAGAAAACTAATTTATTATTGGAAGAGAGAGCATAGTTTAATCTGCTAAAGTGTACGTGTCATTTTTAATGCCGAAAACACATTTACTTCCCAGAAAACTTCGTAGGTTTCGGGGATATCAAGTACAGTAAAACCCCGGTTAACCAAACTCGGCTTAACCGAAACCCGAGTTATCCAAAAATGCATCTAAAATCGCAAATCCAAAAAACACGTACTGTACTGCACTGAAATAATCGCTAAGGCGACACTTTTTTGCAACTGTATCCCTATTTTTCTCTTTTAAGCCTCCCCAAGAATCTCAGTGATTCATTTTAGAGTGCTGACATTAAAATGAATGGGTATTAACAACATTATTTACGATATTGTGTACCTACACCCGAACTCGTTGATGCGAATATTGCGCCGAACGGAGGGTTACCTTTAATAAAGAACATAACTGTAAGCTACGAAGAGAGGTTTTGAACTCGTTATTGCCCCCGACGGAGGGTAAACTTTAATAAAGAACAAAAGTGTAGGCTACGAAGAGAGGTTTTGAACTCGTTTTATTGCCCCCGACGGAGGGTTAACTTTAATAAAGAACATAAGTGTAGGCTACGAAGAGAGGTTTTGAACTCGTTTTACACTCAACACATGTCAGAATTACATATACGGCAATTGCATACAAAATAATAATAGACGTTCGCGGCTTAACCGAAAAAATCGTTATCCGGAACGTCCCCTGTTTAGTTCGGTTAACCGGGACAGTACTGTATATTTTACTTGTATTTACAAGTAAAATCAGCAGAAAAGTTCTTCCCCGTAACTTTATCGTATACATTCGTAATACGCCGCGTTTTTTCTAAAGCTTCACGTACAGTACCATGAATGCATTTGGACTTGTTTCCTTTGGCCAGTTGAGTCCAGAATTTTACACAATCGGGTACCTTTAATGTCTAGGGAACGTACCAAATTTCATCTAGCGTGCTGGGTGTATCTTCGAGTTATGGCGTTCACATACTTTCGAATATAAAGACAGACACTCAAGATTTTAACGGATTTGATCCACATCTTGCTACAAACCTACATTTCTGGTGATAAAACGATGTTCCAAATTGTATCCATCATTTTTGTAGTGTTTTTGAATTACCGTGTTGAAATGCACACGGGCAAGCAAACTTCCCTTAAACGGATTTCGTTCAAAATTTGATAGCAGTCTAACATTTTGGTGATAATACCACTCGCCGAATTTCATCCTATCGATTCATCCTATCGTCTATCGAGAGGTAGACAGTATATCGAGAGATAGACAGAGTGGCATAATTCCAAAAATTGTTGTTGTTTTTTTTACTCGGGCAGATCCAAACAGTAGAAATTCGTCAACTTCTCAAAGTAGAATTTTATGACAAATGCAAAATTTTATCTTTGCATTTTTCGCATGCAAGAAACTATAAACTTAAGTCCAAAATCTTCGTCATTTCTGCATACAACTTGCATATTAAAACCCAATTTTTTTAAAACCATATTCTACCTAAAAAATTAGCATAAATACATTTGAAACTTACTCATATTCCAAATATTATCTCTCCCCCTAAAATAGCGCCGCTAAAATAGCTAACTCTGAAAGATTAGGCGATAAACTCCCGAGGGAAGAAAGACAACTAAAAAGAATCGCAGGCTTTTGCGTAAGGATCCTAAACCACACTCATTAACACAGAAACCGCCCGGACTTGAGCAAAGCGCACGAATAATCCCCGCGTGCAAATTAAAAGCAGGCCTGCGAACTCATCGGACTTTCTTCCCAGATAAAGAAGCAGGCAAGTTTTTTTTTTCAGGAAGCAGTTAGAGGAGAAATTAATGACTAACTCTCCAGTTTTTTTTGCTCTCACTTCTCCATCACTCGTGTAATTAATAGGATATATTTAGACTCTCGAGTGCACAACATTCGTGGGAATATCATTCTGCTTTGCAAAATTCCACTCGAAAATATCTTCTTATTTACTGAAATTCAAGTTCTTGCGGAAGGAAAAATTATTTTTTAAAAAAGTCCTGCATTCAGCATTCCATATTGTTAAATC
>BGPR01008390.1:8203-44372 GCA_013235015.1 Araneus ventricosus | reverse complement strand
AGGTAAACGATCACTGATACAATAAGCGTTCGCTATTTTCACCACAAATATTTACAACTATTATTCTACCTTACAAAAACAGTGGCAACGCAAAGTGTCGCCCGGAGATGTCGGAGCGGCGGGAAGAGTCGCGGGGAGCTGGAGCATCGCGAGGATTTGAAAGAGCGGAGTAGCAACTCTTCAAAGAAATCGGGAAACGGCGCCAAGAGCGGTCGCCAAGCGAAGTTCCCAGCCCGCCAAGGGAAGCAACACGTTGATTTTCGGTCGCTGGAAAAAGACAAATGGGGTGTGGAGGTGTGAATTAGTCCCGGATGAAATTCGCTGCTTTGCGCGTAACTCCTGCAGCTAGCATGTCAAACACGCGCCTCACGACAAATATATTTGAAGCCCGGCCAACGGCAGTTTTAATAAAAGCTGGAATTGGCAGACCCGAATTCCAGGCTAAACTTGCAGACGGAATGGATATTGGTCGCTAAATTTGATTATGAAGTAGACTAACAGGTTGTGAAAACACCCAATCAATCAGAAAATGGAATCCCTTGTGATGGAATGGTAACCATCAAATTGAAATAAGTCTCTATGAGTTATTATCGATCAACCAGTGTCAGTAGTTTAGTTATATTAACCCTTTGAACGGCAAAAATATTTCAGAGGAATGCTTTGAAAATGGGCCCTCTGTAGCTAAATGGGGGACACAAATTGACCAAAGAATAACTCACGGAATGTTCGATAACCGGCTTAGTAAGTTTTTCGTCCCCCTGGACCTATTGTTCCGGATAACACAAGGGTTAATCTTCCCCACTACCAAGACGACTTTAAAGGTCGGATAACAACAGGGATTAATCTTCCCCACTACCCCGATAACTTTAAAGGTCGGATAACAACAGGGATTAATCTTCCCCACTACCCCGACTACCCCGCCGGGGATTTTTAGTATGTCGTTTATGACACTACCCTCAACAACTGTGCCAAATTTCAAAACTACACCATATTTTTCTAGACATCGATTTTTGGCCTTCGTTGACTGGACTAATTTCTCCGTCACTGCCGTAGTGTTCTCTTCTCGACTTTCTCGTATACTACTACAGTGATCTCTACCTTATGCGCGATCACATGGAACAGCGAAAAAAAAACACGCAAAAATGAGAGACACGCATAAGTGAAAAACCACAAAAGGGAGCTTAAAAGTGAAGCATCAATACAGTGTACGTATATTGTTAACTAATACTATGCATATACTACTGAAAAATGTAAATAAGATTAGTTTCAAAACGCAAATACGTGTAGAACTTCCGTTAATTATTTTTTAAGAACACAAAGAAATTGGAAATGCTCCCGATTTTTTAAAATCTCTCTTATTGTCGATTCTGGGACATTAAAATGCTCCGCTAAAGCTTTTTTCGAGGTGCAAGGATTTTCTTCGAATTTTTCCAATAACATCCATTTTAAACGAAAGCGACAATTTCGTTTTTTTATTCGCCATTTTAAAACGTGACCATCTAACCAAAACTCCATAGATGATTCTTTCGTTAGCGATCAATGTTACTTGGTACGTACAGCACTAACCTCTCTAACTGGCTACTGTATAAATGTGGCTTTTACTGACGTCAATCACAAGAACCCCCACGTACATCCCTGTGCATAAGTTAGAGGAATGTGTTCCTGGAATCTGAACAATAGAGAAAGGGCGAGGGAATGCATTCCTAGAAGCAGAGCAAAAAGGGTTTTTGTTCTGCTGAAAAAAACTTTTTGAACTAAAAAAAATTTTGCGACGCGCATAAGTGAGAGGTACTTTTTCAGTGCGGCGCATAAATGAATAAGAGTTATTATTGTTTTCCTATGCCCCTGTCCGGGACCGCGAAAAAAACGCGCATAAATGAAAAACGCGCATAAAAGAGAGCGCGTACAGGTGAGAGGTCACTGTATAATATGACACGTTAATACTACGTAGTATAATGAAGACAACCGAGTGCAGTTTGGACATCATCTTTTACATCATCGCATAAGTGAGAGGTACTTTTTCAGTGCGGCGCATAAATAAATAAGAGTTATCATTGTTTTCCTATGCCCCTGACCGGGACCGCGAAAAAAACGCGCATAAATGAAAAACGCGCATAAAAGAGAGCGCGTACAGGTGAGAGGTCACTGTATAATATGACACGTTAATGCTACGTAGTATAATGAAGACAACCGAGTGCAGTTTGGACATCATCTTTTACATCATCGCATAAGTGAGAGGTACTTTTTCAGTGCGGCGCATAAATGAATAAGAGTTATCATTGTTTTCCTATGCCCCTGACCGGGACCGCGAAACAAACGCGCATAAATGAAAAACGCGCATAAAAGAGAGCGCGTACAGGTGAGAGGTCACTGTATAATATGACACGTTAATACTACGTAGTATAATGAAGACAAACGGGTGCAGTTTGGACATCATCTTTTACATCATCGCATAAGTGAGAGGTACTTTTTCAGTGCGGCGCATAAATGAATAAGAGTTATCATTATTTTCTTATACCCCTGGCCGGGACCGCGAAAAAACGCGCACAAGTGAAAAACGCGCATAAAAGAGAGTGCGTAACTAGGTTAAGTGGAGCCCAGAGCATAATATTGTTCCTCATCCCCATCTCATCACATTTAGCCTCAAAAAATGACAGATTTTTAAATTGGTATTTCTCCATGTTGTATCTTTGTTCATAAACTGCTTTTCGAAACCCTAAGGCTTTTTTAATAATTCAAGGAGGGTGTGAAATTTTTTTATGAATGTTCCTAAATATAAGTTTCGTGTGGAATCAGCTCTAAGATGTGTGTAGTATTTTTTTTTTTTATTTCAAAGTCAAAATTAAACATTTTTGCCAATTTTTTGTGTGTATTTATGTGGACATACGACCGTTTAACCTCAAAATTTTTCGATTTTATGAAATATATATATTATTCCCCAATCTTTTATGAATAATTTAAAACAATCCGCGTTAAAAAAATGCCCATAATTATGAAAGCTATGAAGGAAAATGTATCAGCTATTCAACATAAACATTCAAAATGGCCATTTCTTTAAAGCGCTATATCTCAAAATATGTTTTTCTTGATAATGCGCGCACAATATCTCAAGAACTATTGAATATTTTTACATACAATTTTTACTGAAAATCTTTTGTGCTGTGTTCTATAAATTGAACCACAATTTTTGAACATATTTTCTCCAAAGAAGTTTTTTTGGGGGGGGGCGGGTAAAAAGTTATTAAAAATTGTAACTATTTTTAAGATTTAATTTTTAGATTGGTATATAAAATAGAAATTAAATTTAAATGTTAATAAATTGTGGTTCAGTTTCTTAAACAGACTATTTGGATTATTTAGATACCCAAAATGTGTTCAGACCTTTATTTTATCCATAATCATGCGCTCAAGGTGACTATCTCATTTTTTCTCCAAAAATTATACCCATGTTTATTACTCTCTCAACTAAATACATACCACTATAAAAGTTTGAAAATGTATATACTATAAGAGAAAGAACAGATATTTTTCTAAAAAAAAGTGAGTTTGTTAATTGCATTGTTTCGGAGATACAATGTTTCGAATTTCAGCCCCTCGCCCCATTTTTTCGAGGTTAAAGAGTCATATGTCCCCTTAACAATAAAAAGTTAATAATAAATTAAATATCATCAGTTGAAGACAATCCATACAAAGTTTTGTGTAGAATATTATGAGGTATTTGGAAAAAACTTTTGTAAAAAAATATTCATATTTAAAAAAGCCATAGGCATTTTTTAGAAATTTAAAAATTTAAATTTTAGAAATATCTTGCAATGAATTCAAAACTTTTTTGAGTGGGATAGTCATAGAGTATAAGCTTATAGAAAATACAATAATACCAAATGCAAACAATAATAATATTGTGGGGTCCTCACAGACCGCCAATTCCCACGAGACAGAGTGACCAAACCCCCCAGCGAGCTAGCTGAAAGAGAAAGGAGAAAGCAAGCCGATGTCGTAGAAACGATCCTGTATTACATAACCTGGAGGGTTTTGCAGGGATCGTGCCGACTGACCATGGAAAGATCACCCAAGTTGACCGACAAAAGAAACTCATTGCGTTGTGGCTCTTGCCAATGATGAAGCGGGAAGGGGAGCGCATGTTTGTGGTTGGTGAAATTGTTCGTCACCCTGACAAATCATGGACACTTAACCTTTCAGCCACGCCTCAGAGGGCAGGGTCAAAGGTGTTCTTAAGTTGGAATTTGGATTCGAGAAGGATTCAGAGAGGAAGTGGATTCGAGATGAGGAGTCGATTCTCGTGATCGAATTTTGAAGTCAGCTCTCAGCCCGAGACGCTGTACTTGTTCGGGCGCTTAGTCCCGTGAAACCGATAAGCCAAACCTTGCCTGAATAAGCTCTTAGAGAGCTGGAAAGCATCTGAGGAATTCTTCGGAATTTGTCTCGAAAAGTGAACTTCACTGCCATTTACCTACCTCGGTAACCGATATAACTCTTTGGAAGTTATAGCAACTATTTGAGCGGTCTAATTCCCTCAATTCACTATTTCCGGCCATCGGACATTGAACTCGCCTTGAGTAGAACTCTACTGAACTTTTCAGTTATCTTACGAGTAGATTCACATATAATCTGCGATTTATTCCAGATTGAACTTTGACTTGATTTACGCTATCTCATCCTGAGTTAGGCAGAATTTATTATTTATATTAATTTGTATATTTCTTGTAAATAATTCAGTAACCAAGAAGCTTTAATTAAAATTAATATCCTGTTATTGCTGTGTCTTGTGATATCTTATCATAACTCAGTATCACTGGGCTAAGACCCTACAGCAATATTAAAGACCAAAATACCAAATATTAAATATAAAAAAATCCGTGTCGCCTTAAAAATTAAATATTTGTTTTAATCATTTTCATTTACAGAGACCCCTGTCCGTGCGAGGATCTCAAAATGAGAATTGTGGTGTTGGTTATGGAGATACATTCTGTATTATGCCGCCTGCTTCATAAGTGTATACATTCCTCCTTTCTGCATTGCCTTCCATGTATTTCAACCTAAGATCATTTGAACCACAACTAGAATTGAGTTCAGGTTCACTACATTTAGGTTCGTTAGTTCGTCAGCGTGAGGCATCAGTAATGATTTGGGCAATAACAAATGTTGATGTTTCAGATCTTTAACAAACCCTCCGATTATTTCAAAAACTTTCATCGTATCTGTCGCGACTCCTCTTCCAACGAGTGACGTAACTGGACTCTTGAACTTTTTCCACCAATCCAGAGCAGGCATCTTCAGCCAGGACTCTTTGAATATTAGTCGAGAATGGACCTTATGCATGTGACGTCACATCCTCCGACACTTGACCTGCCGGAGGCAGCCATTGGTCAGTCTTAAACAGCTGACTCAGAACTACTTTTATTTCTGAGTCTCTTATAGGCCGATCGTTTTGTTGATTCCTCCACAGCTGTTTTTCTATACTCTCGAACCCAAACGGTGCATAAGATCCATTAATCATTTAAAGATTTATCATTATGTACATAACCATTGCTTTGTTGTAGTTGAGTGGCAACAGTTTGTTTACCCTTGTGCGGGGAGAATGTAAATAAGCAGAGGCGATTTCGCCACCATCAATAAAAGACGTGTTCATTTAAGTGGCTTTCTCTTCCTTTGCATTGGATATGGATTTAATAATTATATTACAGAAAGCGGATCCCCAGCTCTCAGCAGCGCTCCCGGCCCGTGGAAACTGAGGTAGGATAATTTATTTAATTTGTTGATCTTACGTCTAAAATATTGTAACAGTATCCATTTGATCTTTTCATCCTCAGAGATCGAAACAGAAATTAATTCGTTTGTCACTTCCACCCTGTAACTTAAATTTGAGTTCGAAATTCCATCGCCCCTTCGAGGCGATTCAAAGAGAGGGGGGAAAATATAAAGCTGCTTTTGAGCGTCAAACCTTTTCAACTTGAGTTTATGAACAAAATTCATCCGTCATTTTGGCCATTCTGAACAAGACAAAATGACGTATATTGAACGGTAGATGGATGTTTTGTCTATCTCGCATTTCCTACTCAATAAGTCGTTTTCGTTGGCTTAATTGTTCAGCCGTTTTGCTTTAATGCTTGAGAGAAAGCTATTAAATAGAGTGAATTGAAACTTTAAGAAATGCAGGATCTTTCCCATGGTCCATCAGGCAAAAAATTCGCTGAACTAGGCTGTTTCTATAAAGCTACTTAAAAGATTGAATAACCTCTAAATCCATATGCTGCAACTTGCATGTGCAGTTACCTGAAAAGAATTCTGACTGCACTTCCTTCAAGTATACGTCAGTGGAATGTGCAGGACAGCGGTCGACAAAAAGAGCATTCTTATTTTGCGTTCCCATTCTTGCCTCATGGACAGCCAACTGCGGTCAGAAAATATCCGATATTATTCAAACTTTTTAGTTGTCATCGTAGGAAGTTGGCAACGACAGCGCAGGGGTGGATCTTCTCAAGGCCATCATCATCGGCTCTCAACATCCTGCCGTCCATGTGAGCTTCATTTTCCTGCATTTTCCATCATGGTGTTCGTCATCTTTCATGACAACGTTTCGCTCAGCAACACACTAAAAAATAGGCCAGTTTCTTCTAAAATTGTTCCTGGGTTCATATTTTCTGGCAAGCTCCTATTAAACTTCCATTGATCCACTATTCCACTGATCGTCGTTAAAAGCATTTTATTCCCCACAAAGAGTTTTGTAGGTTAAGTTATAACATACATTTTCCTGAATCGGCGCGTATACCCATGAAGGTACTCTGAGAACCAATTAGGAGTACGCGAGAGTGATGTCGGTAATGGCGGAGTTTAGTTTAGTTATATTAACGTCCTGTTTAGAAGCAAGTCGAGGGCTATTTTAGGACGGACCTTGAAATTTTGAACATCGGTCAGATGACGAGGACGACACCTGAGCTGGCACCGCCTCTCCAAACTTCCACACCAAACCAACAGGAGGACGTTTGGCCCCATACCTATGATTTAGCTTGCAACAGGCCCAATTCACGACGCATCTTCAGTGGAATCGGTTGAAACTGGAACCATCCGGCCACAAAGCCGAGACCTTACCACTAAGGCATCTATTCTGGTACCCCGGTTGGGTTGAGAGACGTCACTTTTCCCGTTGTTAACGTGCGGAAAAAGTGACGTCTCCCAACCCAGCCGGGGGTACCAGAATAAACCCGTACGCCACAGCGCATTCGTCAGTAATGGCGGAAAACACAAAACGTGAGGAATTAAAACGAAACAAAGTCATAGGATTTTGTTTTCCCATATTCGTGTGAAAACAAAGGTGATGAATCCGGAAATCTACTGGGTAGGAGCGAAAGAATATCAAGAACTCAGTATTAAAGGAAGAAAATATGTAATACCTTCCACTAACCTAACACAGCACTTGTGGAAAAAACATACTCCTCTTATGTGTATTTTAATAGCAAATATCACAGTAAGCTTGGCACAACTCTAGACATGAGATTGTATCTGTCTTCATTTGAACTAAATTTTAAAAACTCAGTTGTATGAAACAAGGTCAAGGATTGCATTGAAATTTATTGCCTCGATCAGTGGCGAATCTAGGATTTAAGTCTGGGGAGGCTGAGGTATAAAAAATTTTGCATCGTCATGACGAATGTCAAATCTTAAGGCTTATGTAAACCAAAACATTTTAACTTTACAGACATTACTCACCTGACAATAAGAATTATAAATAGCACTACAATAATTTCGATAATTTAATGAAAAACACAACGAAATAGCTAGCAAAAACAAGTTTTTGACCTTGTCAAAGCTACAAATACGAGTGGAATGACTACAAAATTGGGGGAATTTTCGAGTCTGTCAAAAGCCTAGAAGGAATGCTGTAACTTTTTTTAAAGGGAGATTGAGAAAAAGCAGCTGTGGTGTTAAAGAATTCTGGTTTAGCTCTGGGGGGGAGGGATGTTGCCCTTTAGCCCTCCCTCCTGGATTCGCTACTGATCTCGATGAGTAATTGCTATGCTTCATAATAAGTTAGTGCAAAATTATTTCAGTATGTTCAGCGTTTCCATTTTTTAGGGCTTGCAGTAATAATGTTATAAAATTGGAATAAAATGCGAAATTGAAAATAAAGCCAACAAATTTCATTAATTTTATTCGAATCATCAAACTAACCTGAGCCCTTAGCATTATTAACACGTTGACTACCGGTCATATGAATCCGAGTTGATAGCTAATGTCGTGACACAGGAGTTGGTTGTACCCATATGCCAACTAACTTACTATTAGAATTAAACAACTCATGCTTTATTTTAAGTAACTAAAAACTTCGAAACAACATACTTTAACAACTAGTTTCTACTTTTCATTCCACGCCAGTACCAGTACATATGTTACCGCTAAAGCTCGGAAGCCGTTAATGTGCACATTACCTAGCTAATCTGCAGATTCTTGATTCTGTAGATATCGAAAAATAAATAACATTATGTTAATTAATTGACTACCGGTCATGTGAATCCGAGTTGATAGCTAATGTCGTGACACAGGAGTTGGTTGGACCCATATGCCAACTAACTTACTATTAGAAATAACAACTCGTTTTATTTTAAGTAACTAAAAACTTCGAAACAACATACTTTAGCAACTATTTTTACTTTTCATTCCACGCCAGTACCAGTATATATGTTACCGCTAAAGCTCGAAAGCCGTTAATGTGCACATTACCTAGCTAATCTGCAGATTCTTGATTCTTTAGATATCGAAAAATAAATAACATTATGTTGATTTCCTTAATTGTAATAATATTTTAAACCGTTTGATTCTTTGTATTATAGTTTTTAATTGATTGATGATTGATTCTATCAGCTAATTTGTTGGCTGTTTGATTGTATTAACTTATACTTTAGATATCGAAAAATAAATAAATATCATTATGTTAATTTAAGCGTACAGTAATGTTGCTGTTGTTCCAGCAAAGATCTTATTTTCACTTTCACGAGTGCTTAGCAGGTAATGTGCAGATTATCTAGGTAATTTTAGAAAGGAAACAATTTTCGGCACTTTAACGGATCACCCTAGTTAATCTGCAGATTAGCTAGGTAATGTGTACATTAACTGATTTCTGCACTTTAGCTGTAACATGTATACCCCAAACGCAAAGGGAGAATAAATATTGAAACATAGCGTGCCTAGTAAGTAATGTGCAGATTATCTAGGTAATTTGCAGATTACTTAGGTAATTTGAGAAATGAAACAATTTTCGACACTTTAACGGATCATCCTAGTTAATCTGCAGATTATCTAGGTAATGTACACATTAACTGATTTCTACACTTTAGCGGTAACATATATACCCCAAACGTAACCGGAGAATAAATATTGAAATCTAGCGTTTCCTGCGCCCGCCAGCGCGGGATCGGCAGTCAATGTGTTAATACAAATTTCCTTGAGAGAAGCGAAAACTGGCGGAGGGTATGATAATAGGGCGTACTCAAAAATAAAAAACCTCATCCAGACGAAGAAATAAAGATTGGGAAACTCTGCCTTAAGGCATGTGGGGATGCTCGCTCAAAATGGACGGTGGATGAAATTTAGTAAGCATTTTTCAATGCTCAACCAGTTTTAGTTAGATTAACGCCCCGTTTTGAAGCAACACGAGGGTAGTTTCGGAAAGGACCTCGTTATTTTGAACGCAGTCAGATGACGAGGACGGCACCTGCTTTCTCCAAACTTCCTCACCTCACCAGAGTAAGGTCGTTTACCCCTACGTATGATTTAACCTTTAACTGCTGTGAACGGTCTGAGAGACCGCACATCATTTTCTAATCGATGTTCCCACCCCTAAAAATTGGAAATGATCTCTACCCGTCCTTTTACTTTCCTAAACCAGTCAGACAAGATCAAATAGCCTGTTTCATACTTGAAGCTTCATTACTTTTTAAATTACCACGTGTTTCCTTTTTAAGCGGTCTGGAAGACCGCTCACAGCAGATGCGTGCCTTTTTTTCTGAGTGATAGATGTTAGTTATCTGATGCTATTTTTTCTCAAAAATGATAAATATTGCTTCAAATTTTACAAGAAAACGTCCCGTATACCTCACTCAAAAAGAAATCGAAGATATTGTATAATTTTTCTGATTTAGAATATTATGATTCTAAAGAGTCATATCATATATTGAGAGCAAACGCAGAACAGAATCTGAGCTTCCTAGGGATAAAGATGAGGACTTTTCGAATAATTGTAAACAAGATAATTTTTTAGAAAAAAATAATTTCAAGTGGAGCATAAAAAAGGAACAAACCGTGCTGAACATTTTTCTCATTCAATATTTTTCTCCAGCTTCTTGGTCTGAAACATCCTGCAGAAATAGGATCTGAAGCACAGCCACAAGATACCTGGATTTTCTTTTTGATGAAGATGTGATTAATTTAGTCGTGAAATAGACTAATGTAAAAATAAACGAATGCAGCATGAAATATTCTGATCAAAATAGGCATGAATTGATTTATCTTCATGGCCGGAATGAAAGTGAGAAATAATTTTTTAAGTCAAGAGAGAAAATTAGAAAAAAGAAAAACACGCATTCTATGGCCACGCAGTAAAAAGAGGAAAGCAGCTTACAAATATATGAAATGAAAGGAGTCGCTGTGTTTTCAGTGTTCTCGAAAAATGTGCTTTGACTCGATTCCATCATATGCTTATGCTTGTAAAGGAAGGCACCTTAATGCATATAATTAAATTCATTTTTCTAGAATTGTGGTATAATTGTCAGTAATACATCCTAAAGCATATATTTTTAGGAATGTTTAACAAAATTAAGAGCTTTGTTCCTTAAAATGAAGAAAATATTCATTCTTTTATATGATTGAAATAGCGTAAAATCAAAAAATGATTTAAATGAATTAGAATTGCATAATTTATTCATATCATCTCATAAATATGCATAGAAGTTTCTATTTTTAAGAGTTTTTTTAAAACGGTCTATGACACCCCTCACAGTAGTTATGCCAAAAAATTTGTCACATCAGTTAAATGTTAACCTGTAACAGACTCAATACACTACGGAAGCCGAAAACCATTCGGTACCGAATCCGAGACCTTACCACCAGGCCTCTCCAGCCCACATTGTTCAACTAAAAACAATCCCAGATAGCAAAGAAGGTTGCGGAAAGGTTGCCATTTCACTTTCCATAGGCTGTCCGCGAAAACATTTCTGCTCAAACCGTTGCGGAAACCATTTCCGCAAAATTGACGTAGGAAAGCTTTTTATGAACCACCTGTCCCATCGTGTGTAGCTCCAATCAGTATAGTGGTTATTGCGTTTGCCTTCCAACTCTATGAACGCGGGTTCGATCCCCGGCTCGGAGGAGCTTAAAGTTTTGCCACAATCTACAACGAAATCGTACAGGCAAGTTCAATTAAAAATTAGATTAATCAAATTAATTGAAATTAATAATTAAGCCTTGATTAATTAAGATTCCTAATTGATCTAATTAATTGGCATTCCAGATAACTCTATGTTGGACTAAGATAACGTCATAAGAAGGGGATAAAAAAGGGGTTTGGACTCCTCTGTATGAGTACGACTTTGAAGAGGGGCTTTAAAAAAAGGGGGTTGGGCGCCTCTGTAGGAGAACGGCTTCGGAGGGGGAAGGAGGGTTCTATTTTGTCCGCCGAAGGAGGGCTCTTAACAACCTTCTGAAAGGACTGAAAAAGCTTGAGGAAAGCCTGAAACAAACTTGGAATAAAAGCTTGGTTAAAATATTACCAAAAACCTTTTTTCTTGTTGGCTAGAGAACATTTCCGCTACTTTGCCGAAAGGTTCAACCCTTGTCATGGAAGCCTTTGTGACAACCCTTTACCCTTGCTGACGACAAGGTTTCCAAAACCTTTTAGACAAGCTTCCTTTGCTATCTGGGGTGTAATGGTATGAAGAAACCATAACTAACCCCTCCCCCCTTTTTCCGTTGGGTGGAGGCGAGACGTTGAAAGACACGTAACAAATAACCCAATTAGGATGAAATATTTATGTCAAGGTTTCCTAATATGAAGGTAATTCGTCGTCTCTAACCTTACAAGACTTGGTGGGTGAGAAATACCATCCAAATATTTTTAATTTTTTAAATACCATTGGTTTTTTTACGAGCATTTAGTCTTTTTAACTTTTTTTTTATCCTTTTCGTACATGTCTCATTTCTCACAATTTTTTTTACATTTTCATTGAATTTTCCAGTTTTTAGTACCACTCTGTTGAATTTTACCTTTTGATTGGCGCAGTTTAGCCAAAAATGGCTCTTGAGTCATTAAACCTCAACCAACCAACCAACCTAAATATGAAGTTGTCCCAAAATTGGGTCTAAATACGTAAGAAAGATATGAAATGCTGTATAATATATCATCAAATGAAAGAACATTATTATACTTTTAATTTCTGAATTATTTATTAGAATATGAACAACATTCCATCAATAAATTTATACCGATATTACTTATATAGCATCCTTCCTTTCCTGGTCATAAACAAGGTTTTGACAAGAAAAAGACCGGATAATGCGGGTACTGTTGTTGCTATAAATAACATCTCTGCTTTTTGTCGCTGCTTTCATTCTTAAATTTTTTATAGAGGTTTCCTTTTTTATTATACTCGCCTGCTACTTTCTTTTTACTCATTTCATACCGTCATTATTTAATGTATAACTGGCTAAATAAATTTCCATTTGTATTTAAGTTAATAGAAGTTATAAAAGTTTTTTTTTTTTTTAGAAACAGACTTTTCTATTGTTTAGCAACGAATTGGGAAACCCTCCGCGCTTTTGAGCAGGCGAAGTTATTTTCATCAAAATAGGGGGAAAGTGAAGAATGGATGGGTGATGTTTACATTTTACTGAGCATGATCCAACAAAGAACTCCGGAAATGCGCTCACATGAATCATTGCCTGAAACCCCTTTCCGGTGTAAAATCGTCCAAAAGTGGTAGTCTCGGAATCCGTTGCTGGATAGTAAGCATATTTAAAAGTCAAAGTTTATCAAATATTTTGGGATTAAAACAAAAAATATAAGAGCTTGACCCAATGATTCAAATACTCTAAGTGAACTTGAATTTTGATCACAGTCATAGTATATTGTAATGTTTAAAGAATATTTCGTTCTTTAATATTAATTTTCCTTATTGTGATATTTATAATAATTTAATTTCCTTACCATATATTTTTAGCGTCTCACGCTTTTATGTTTTTGTTCTGATCCGCAAAATTTTGATAACTAATTATTTCCTACTTTTAAGTATACAAATAAATGCGAGTTTTTTTAACTTTCTTTTCTTCAACTGATAACATAGTTTGAAATTCATCATTATAATTATCCCTCAATCTTGTAATCAAAGTTCTGAAGTAATCAACTCCTAGACCTCACGCCAGGAATGAAAATTTAAATGAAATTAAGGGCAGTCAGTACCCGATATACTTTCAAATCTTCGATTTTTTTATTTTTATATATTTGAAATCTCCATTTCAAGACATTTCTAGCTATATAAGTATTTTGCTCGTGTTCATATCAGAATTAAGTTAAAATAAACTTTAACCCTTTGAACGGCAAAAATATTTCAGCTGAATGCTTTGAAAATGGTCTCTCTGTAGCTAAATGGTGAACGCAAATGTTTCGGAGCCGGTTTTCGAGTAATAAACTGAGAGCAACTTTCTACGCCGGAACCGGTTTAAGAGTAATAATCGAAGAACGACTTTCTGCGACGGAGCCGGTTTTAGGATAGTCATCAGAGAGCGACTTTCTACGTTCCAGCCGGTTGAAAAATGGGAACAGATTAATGTAACCCAAAATTTTTACCTTTAACTTGAATTACCTCAAAATGGTATTTTTGAAACTGCGTGTACCTTTTTCTCAATCTTCTTTCAGTGGCGAATCCAGGGGGTGGCTATCGGGCTGCAGCCCCCCCCCAGAGCTAGACCAGAATTCTTTATTTTATTTAAAATCACTACAGCTGTTTTTTCTTAATCTTCCTTTGAAAAAAGCGAAAACATTTCTTCCTGGTTTTTGACAGGCTCGAAAATTTTCCCACTTTTGTAGTTATTCCGCTCGTATTTGCAACGTTGACACGGTCAAAAACATGTTTTTGCTAGTTATTTCTTTGTGTTTTTTGTTAAATTATCGAAAGTATTGTAGTGTTTTTTATGATTCTTATTTTCAGGTGAGTAAAGTCTGTAAAGGTAAAGTGTTTTGGTTTACATAAGCCATAAGATTTGACATTCGTCACGACGACACAAAACTTTTTATACCTCAGTCCTCCCCAGACCCAAATCCTGGATTCGCCTACTCTATTCTTATAAATGCATACACTGATATGAAAGGTTTTCTGATATTTCAAAAATATTTCTTAATAATGCTGATCTCGTGTTAGAAAACGGTATTTTTTTTAAATATTCATAGTGACATTCAGTTAAAAAAATTTTAAAAAACAAAGCTATATTTAAGCAATATTTTAACTCAGTATAGAGATAAATGTCTACTTAAATTGTAGAAAAAATTTCAAGCATGTATCTATAATAGACTGTGAGAAAAGATACTTAGAGAGTGGTCAATTTAACATTGGTGGTATAGAGAGTACTGTGACTTACTCCCCTTGATCGATCTATTGACAATTAAGTTTTGAAGATATTAAAGCATTATATTTTATCTGCAGCACATATTTGTACAACAAGCATTCAGAACTTCCCATGTGAGTCAGAATTCGATAACAAAATTCCATCTTTAGAACATAAAACGAGTCCGGTTAAATAAACACCTGCCAAAAATAACGCAAGGAAAAAACATTATTTGCTTTATTTCGTGATTTTTCATTTTTTTATGATAACAGGAAACTGCAATTGAAGAGAAACTTGAATCAAGGAAGAAAATCACGTGATCATGTTGATAGCCAGAATAAAATTTAGTTAAAATGCTAGTTCGTTAAAAAAAGCTTGAAGTGCTTAGCATATTTTGAAAATGATATTACGAAAATCAACGTCAGGAAAATACGTTAAAAGCTGGTAATTTCCATGCACAACGAATCCATAAAAGTCCGAAAAAACATTAAAGAAAATATTCCGAATTAATGTACATTGCGTGGGAAGCATTTGTTTCATTTAACGCACAGGAAAACACATCAAAAATGTCAAACGACAGAAAGAAAAAAAATTCGGAAAAGTAGGAAAATGAGAAGAATGCAAACGATTCTTTTACGAAACGCATTCCATCGAAAATTATTTTCTGGCGAGCATGATGACCGTAAGAATGGGACTCCATTTCTTCTGCAACCGTGACTTGGTTCGAATAGTTTATTACAAGAGTAAATATCCATTCTCTTGTCTGTGATGCAGCATCACCTTATGACACAGAACAACCTGTAGACTTGGCGTGCATCCAACAAACATTAATAAAATGAATTCGAAAGAAATAAGGCGAAGATGACACGAGTTCTCTCTGGGAGATGACTTTTATGCAACTTTCGCAGTAAAGCAATCTAGAATATTCGATTGCTTCTTCGCAGTAATGACCGAATCAGAGGCCGTGCAAATTTGCATGTTTGCGGAATGGTTTCGTATGGGAAAGTGAGAATTGCATTTGAGATACTTTAATGTTACATAAAAGAATAAAAACAACAAATTGAATTCGGATGCTGAACATATAAAGCATTCTTTGATTCAATGCTAACTCCTAATATTGGTGTGCCAGGATAAAATATGTAGAAGGACAAAATGTGTAGATTAAGCGTGTATTTATTTAAGCATTATTTATTTTTTGGACAATTTCAAGAAATTGGATGGAGTATTTTTGTAGGTGTTAATGTTATGTTATTTCATAAGAAGTGTAATTTTGAATTGAAAGTTTAATGTGATTCAAAAATTATAAAGATTGTAATGAGTACTTATATGTTTCAAAAATAAAATATTGTATATTAAATTGAATATTATTTATTAACTCTTTTGAGAGGGGGCGCAGAATAGGCTTTATGGTTCAAAAATTATAAAGATTGTATTGAGTACATATATGTTTCAAAAATATTGTATATTAAATTGAATATTATGTATTAACTCTTTTGAGAGTAGGCGCAGAATAGGCTTTGTCCTAGGGCGTAAAAATGTGTAAATCCAGGCCTAAATGTTTACAATTTGCTATTGAAATTTAATCAATGCTGAAAGAGCTATAAAAATGTAGCTACGAACAAAACAGTTTTCACATTGAAGGTATAGACTAATGAAGAAACGAAAACTGTGATTTCGTGGTAAGAAAAATCAGATAGCTTACTACTGTGAAATAAATTCAAATCTAAAAAAATTATCCATTTTCGTTAAGAAATAGCAGATTATCCATGCTTTCCAATGGCAGAAATGTAGTGTAAAAGTAAGTTTAGAAATAAATATGTACAAAGTATACAATTCTGTAACTCTGTAAATTTTGCAGATTTAACAATATAATAAACAATATAATATTTTGTTAACAAACTTCATAAGGAATTAAAATGAAAAAAGTTATAAAATTTCTTTTCACAAAGTTCCTGTGAAAAGTGTGTATGTATGCAAGCTTACTGGGTAGCAGTAGAAAAATAGTATCAAGAACTTAGTGTTAAAGCAATACAATATTTAACACCTTTCACGAACTTAGGACTTATGGAAAGAGCATTGTCGTCTTATGAATATTTTAATAATAAATATCGCAATATCCTGACGCAATGGGGAACTTCAGCATTTTTTAAAAACACGTGAAAGCCATCCGTATTTGTAGAAAAAATCATTCTAATTTCAAATATGCAACTGAAATTTTACAGAAAATTTTATTTATTTAAATATTGAGAGCGAAAGATGCACTGAAATAGCAGGAATCATGATGCAATCCGAAACGCACTCCCATTGGCCGAGTAGATTCTGACGTCGAGGGTGCCTTCTTTCGCATACTCCTCTTTCGCTAGTTCTGTACTCTGCTTTGAATCGAGGCGTTTGTACCAGCTAACATTTTAAAAGTGAAGTTTTTAGCTTTTCTACTCTTCAGCGTTCAATTTCACAAAATATTTTACAAATAAAGAATTTTTTTCTGCTTTTAGTTTTTTTCACAAGGGGTGAAATGACATAGTCCCACCGCCCATCAATGGTCTTCCGTATTCCCCGAGACTCTTCCGCGAATCGTATCGTCAGCCGTTTATTTGAAAATGCCTTGAAAGAAATGTCTATTTGATTGCAACAGATTTTCCAACAATCAGCACTCAAATGTGACACACTCTATTCTGTAGTATTTTTATGGATCTCTTTGAAAGCTTCGGAACAAAGCAAGCTACTCACTTTCTATCAGTAAAATCCTGATCGCTTAATTATTTTAGTACAGGGGAAGTAACACAAATGTTTTGTCAGTACATGTGTCTATAATTATTCAGTTCCGACAAAGAAACTGGACACAAAACCCCGGCTCGTTAATTAGCTCATAAGAAAAGTTGTTTTGACCTTCCCGTGAATGCATTCAGTTACCTGAATAGGAATTTAAGTGCTGCCATCAACAAACTCGAGATGCACGATGAGATAAATTAATCCCACCTTTTCTCAACTATAATAATTGATGAGCAAACTAACTTTTTGAAGACTAATTTTGATTTTAATGCATTCATTGAATATAAAGAATTTATTTTGCATCAAAACTTAATTCTGCGAATTATTTTGTTGAACTACAAATGAAAACGAATATTATTATTAAAAAAGTCGTCAATTTAAACTAATTTTTAAGATATTCTTGTTAATTTTCAATAGTACTGGTAATTTTTTAAAAAATATAAGAAACATTCGAATATCCATTGAAAAAATTTATGCTATAAAATAACATGAGCAAGTTTTTTTAAAAAAAAGATTCTTAAAGAAGGTGGGATCTTCTATATTTTTACCCTTTGAGGGAAAATGGTCCCTTAAAGGGTAAAAAAATAAATTCCATGTAATCAAATGGGAAAAAACTAATTAATTTTAACTATTTGCTTTAAAATACCTTAATTTTTTTTTGCTGCTAACCTCATTTTATACTTCTTTTAAGAACAAAAAAGATATCGAATTCTGAATTTGCTGTGCTTCATGATATACAATTTTAATAGGTATAATATAGATTAATAACTCACATCAAAATGATCTCCACAGACATGACGAACGCTGCTTTCTGATAATTCCAGATTTAGCTTCGGATCTCTCTTCATCGCTTTACACTACTTTTTGCGAATAACATAATTTTTTGGCACATTGATAAATAATTTATCGGGTGCCGTTACAGTTGTATTACGACATTTAGGAACAATACAATACTTGTATCTTTCCGACATTATTTTATCTGATGCGATAGTCGAAAAGTATAGAAAAAAAGAGAATCTCTATACAACGCGAACGGGAAGGAAGAGTGTTTCTCCCCTGTCTGGCAATTTTGACGTCAGACCCGTTTCGCGCCAAAATGGATCGTTTTTCCCGCGTTTTCTTGAGGCGAACTTTGATTGCAAATTTTAAAAAAACAAAACTGTCTAGAATTTTTTTTAATGTTACTGTTCGTTTCGAAGCATTTTAAATCGATTTAAAAAATAAAAAAAAATGCTGAAGTTCCCCATTCTAGACATAAAATTATATGTTTTTGTTTGAACCGAATTTTATATTTAAAAAAACCTCAGCTTCAATAAAAAATATCTCTAGGATTGCATTGAATATGTTTCGCATTTTAATAGTTGACTAGTACGATGAGTAATTCATCGCTGGACAAGCAACGCCACCTATCTCAATTTTTTTGAAATTTCAAAGAGGAATAAAAAATAATTTTTCGCGACCGAAAACGAATATTTCTGAATTTTTTAACATGTGTTTTCAACACGGGACCATACGTGTCCTACCAGATGTGAAAGATATTCAGAAATATTCGTTATTGGTCGCGAAAAATTCAGTTTTTTCTTGATCTTTGGAATTTGGAAAAACTGAGATAGGCGGTGTTGCTTGTTCAGCGACGAATTTGTTACTTTTTTATCATAAGTTAAAGTAAAATTATTTCAGAACTGGTTTCGCTTGTTTAGACGTTAAACTAATGCTGTTACTAAAAATTAAATAAAATAGAAGATTAAATATAAATTCTACAAATTTTAACGTAGGACTACGTTTCTCCCTATTAGGATCTCAGGAAGGAATTTGATTCACGCGCCAAAACGCCACAAAAAACGTTGTATGGGAGATCCTCTATATCTTGGTAACTAACTAACATACTCTAAAAACATAACTAATGTCTTATTTTAAAGATAAAGGGTAACAACAGAAATTACAAGAAATAATTGAAAATCGGAATTGTAGTTCAGCGACAACTGAGTTGCAAAGTTGGACAAAAATACGTATGAATTGGTGACGTCACAAGCCCGAACAATTGGCTGTCGCTCTCGCTTGCCACGTTTTAGTGAGCGAGATTTCGTGATTGAGTTGAAAATTTTGTTCCCAGAAACAAAAGAGAATCACGAGTAACAAAGAGAAACCGAGAAACTTCGAGAAACGAAAGCGTCGCGCGAGTAAAGTAGTCCTACGCCTTTGACATCAGCGGCTGTTTGAAAAAGACAGCCTCCCGTCATTTTTATTAAACTAATTTAATCGCTTGACTCTTAAGCTAATCTAAGCCCTTAACATTATTGATAAAAACTTCATCGCATGAAGTGATTATTGAAGGGGGCAGAAAGGGGGTATAATAGAAAGAAGTCCTGAAAAAAGCTAGTCAAGGGGTAGAGGAAATGATGGTTGGAAACCGCTGTACTAGAGGGTTGAAGTTTTGTACGCTTGTATATTCTCGATGACAAAACCTTATTTTAATATTTTCAGGCCTTAATTATCAGTTAATCATTGATTAAATTAATTTTTTTATTCCACATCAATGGTAGTGATTTTTATTAACAATAAATTAAAATAGATCAACAATAATTAAAATTTAAAAAAATATGCTGTTTAGTACGCTAATAAAAGGTATATTTATTTTTTAGCGATACTTGTTTCAGTTTGAAAAAATTTTGTAACTGATTTTTCATTCATTTAACGATGTTCTAGAATTTTCACTTTTGATAACGCTTGTGTGTTCTCGATGACAATACACAATTTTAATATTTTCAGGCCTTAATTATCAGTTAATCATTGATTAAATTAATTTTTTGTTCCACATCAATGGTAGTGATTTTGAATAACAATAAATTAAAATAGATTAACAATAATTAAAATTTTAAAAAATATACCGTTTAGTACGCTAATAAAAGGTATATTTATTTTTTAACGATATTTGTTTCAGTTTGAAAAAATTTTGTAATTGATTTTTCACTCCTTTAATGATATTCTAGAATTTTCACTTTTGACAACGCTTGTTCTCGATAACAATACACAACTTTAAAATTTTCAGAACTGAATTTTCAGTTAATCGATTGATTTTAATTAAATTTTGATTCCATACGAGTGGCGCCATCTGGCAGGAATTTTGAGAAAAGTTGATTCAATAACTCTGTAATATTTATAATAATGGATTAGAAATTGAAGAATAAAACTTTGAAAATAATTAATTTTTAAAAAATATACTTCTTAGCACCTCAGGTAGCATAACATGTTGCCCGATATTATACAATATTGTTCGATATTATATAATTTTATATGACATTGTTCAATATTATACAATATTGCAAATATTGTTCACTATCGTACAATATTGTATAATATCTTTGTGCTAATGGGGCGCTAATAAAGTGTTTTTAAAAATTATTCTTATTAAATTTGTTTTTCAACAGAAATGCAAAATAGCATCAATGGCATGCAACTTTCAACAATTAAATTATTTGGTGACGCTTGCTATTGTTGTTATGGCAAAGCAGCTGAAATACCAAAAACTCATGCAATGGCGAAGAGATATAGCAGTGTGTTAACTAAAATTTATTTTAATAATTTCTGGAGGAAAATCCATGAAAGGCTGTGATAAAGTTTTTCTTCTAATTTATTAATTATCTAATTTATTAATACTAATACCATATTGATTATACTTATCTGCTAATATCATATATTGATTATAAAGTTAAACTGTATTGACCAAACTCTTCTGATCATTTTAATAATTCGTTCAAATGTGCAGTGTATGGTCGGTTGTAAATCCTCAACTTAATCGAAACGAACTACATCTTTTGACCAACACCGAAACATAACCATGAAACATCACCTCGCCAGTCTTTCACGGTTCAGTCCTTCTGAATTTGGGAGACTTGCAAGATTGATTTGATTTTTCTAGCGCAAGATCCTGGCGTAGGAAAAAACAGAAAGAAATTCGAACCACCAGACCGAAACATTTTCGCTTTGCAATATAATGAAGAAACCTCAGTATACAGTTTTGCCGTCATCCCATTGAGGGATTGAATCAAAAATTTAACACATATCTACAATTTTAGTGACTTATCGAATTTCATTTATATAAGTTGTTGCGTTTTTAAGTTTTCGCCCCTAGTAGCAGAAAGATATTGTACAGTATTGTACGATATTGAACAATATTCGCAATATTGTATAATATTGTACAATACCATATACTATATAATATCGAACAATATTGTACAATATCGGACAACATGTTATACTACCTGCCCCAGTAGCCCAAAAATATTATATAATATTTGCACAAGATTATAGAATATTATAAACACCGACTAACACTGAATACCGTTACAAAGTATTGTATAGTATGTATCAGTATTTCCGAGATACTAAATTTTCACAAATAATATTTTTTTAAAATGTTTTTTTATAAAAATCTTCATTTTAACTTAGGATATCACTTGATTGCAGGTTTTATTTTAAAAAACTCCACTGGAACAATTATTCTTTAAGATGCTGAATATTATATCATACTATACAATACAATGAATACAATATTTTAATTTCTACGTTTATCAACATCATACAGTATCGTTACATACAACAATTATCATTTACGCTCCCCCGCACTAAGTTCCGCTAGTACAGTGGCAATATGCATGATAGGTATTCAGGAGGTTCCGGGTTCAAGGCTCGTTGTAAGTGGAGAGATTCATGAAATAAACAGATGCTCTGTACGCAGGAATAAAGCGTTCTTTATTTTTCCAGGCTTCTAAAATGTATTTTTAAAATATTCAGTAGTTTGTTATATTATGCAATATTATATAATATTGAATAATATTATATAATATTATTCAATATTATATATTATTGAATAATATTATCTAATATTCAGTATAGTTTAATATTGTTTAATATGGTATTATATGACATTATTCAATATTATGAAAAAAAACCATTCTACAATATGGAAAAAGTCTTACGTTTTACACTGTTTCAATATTGGGGAAAATATTGTATAATAATACTTTTGCGAATTTTATGATATTAAACATTATTATGTGCTACCTGGAGGGCGCGTTCACGTACACAAGAAAATTTCAACCAATTCACAAATTTAGCCCAAAATGTGATAAAGATTTACACGTTTCATGACTAAAACAAATTTTAAATTTTTTTTCATCTAGCTCTGAATTTTTTATTCATCCTGCTCGCATCCACAGAGAAGGATAGACAGACAGACATTCCGTAGAAGAATTTCGTTCTAAATTTGATAGAAATCTACAATTTCTGTATACGGACCGCATCCAAAAGTTCATCCACCAACTCGTAACAAGCTGCAATCTAACAAGTGGGAGTTTACTCCCTTCGACTTTCTCCTATACTTGCACCACGTGGCGCGATTTTTGTTGAGTTCCGTAGCATAGAACCTCTTCTTTTTTACCTTTTGCGTCCAAATTTTAATACAGATATACTATTTGAGGGCATAGTTACAGTCACTACTTCCTATCCAGCACTTAGAACCAAGACGGTCCCTTACCGGTTTGATGGGTAAGTGTAGACGGATGCTAGCAGCACCCACACAAGGCTCCATAATCCACAGGCAATCCGAAACCTGTATCGAAATTTCTAAAAAAAAGTTACAATAAATTACATAAAAAAGGAACAAATATGACAATAATAAATATAAATAATTAAGAGAACAGTCTTAAATAGACAGAACAGACAAATAGACAACTAAAAGAACAATCCAAAATGAATGTCCGATTCTTTAGCAGGAAGATGATAAATGTCCGATTCTTTAACATTGGAAGCAGAACAAGAATGCTTAATGTTGATTAGCACAGAAGATCCAACTTGATCGTAATTGGCGGGAGTTATTTAAATCCTTACGCTGGTTACACACACGGCGGATTTTATCGCGGCGCAGAATTTACGGTCGCCGACCTTCCAACAGTAGCGCACTGAAGTAAGTTAGAGCTTCCACATTGAGCGGAAAAATAAACGCTCTGAATATTTACCGTCGGCTCTAA
Source organism: Araneus ventricosus (assembly GCA_013235015.1). Classification (NCBI taxonomy): domain Eukaryota; kingdom Metazoa; phylum Arthropoda; class Arachnida; order Araneae; family Araneidae; genus Araneus; species Araneus ventricosus. The sequence continues at coordinate 20,961 of BGPR01008390.1, read as the reverse complement.
CTATGCGGCCGCCGATCGCCACTATAATCAACGGAAGTTTACCGTCGCCGTCCAAGTAGAGGCGCACGTGGCCAAATGCAAGCTTACACACAAGGCTGTTTTTCTACCGTTAAAAAAGTTGCTTCGCTCAGTGCGATTTTTACCTATGCAGTTGCTTTAGCATCAGTTGGTTTTTATTCTAGAAACGCCTTGTTTCAGCCTGGAATTTCGCAGCTACTTTGATGTATTGGCAGAAAGAAAGAAATTATTTTAATAAGTTCGTACTTTATCACATATACGTACTAGAAAGTGTAGAGGTCGTAAAAAATAAAAACCGATTTTGAGATTCTAGAAGTGCCCCAGTAGCACCACAAGATTAAAATATTTTGTATATATAAATATTTTAGTATATAATATAAATATTTTTAATATATTATTGTTACCTTATTTATAATATAGAGAGCATGCCAACATTATTCTGTTTAAGCAAAATATTAGATACTTTCGTTTCACAGAGAACTATATATAACCTTTTTCCTAATGTTGACTAAGTAATCTAATAAGTAATTAAATTTGATTTGGGAAAATAAATAGTATACCTTTGAAACTACGTTGAATTATATTGTGCAATATTGGACTCAATATTGAACAATATAACAAAAGTCTTATATTTTACACTGTTTCAATATTGTAGAACATTAGTATTTATTTATACAATATTACTGTTTTTTTTAATTTTACATTATTATACATTATAGTGTGTTACTTAGGTGGCAGTGATCACACTCTGTAGTGGCACAGGATCTTTATCCACATTGTAGGCATTTCTGGATTTAATTATTTGTTTGTTTTTATTACTGTTACAACCATGGTTGGCTATTATTAATAAATATTTTATTTGTAAAATTATGATTATTATTGCAACATGAGTAACTATATCACTCGTACGACTCGTACCATTAGTAACGACTCGTACACTCGACAGCTGACTCGTACGACTGCGATTTTACCGCCGCGTGTGTAAACGCTGGATTTCCGTGAGCGGCAACGGTAAATTCTCCGCCAAGATTAAATCCGCCGTGTGTGTAACCAGCATTAGAATCATTGGTTTTCCATACAAAGACTTCAAACTCTGGCGCAGGAGTAAGTATTTTGAAAAGGCATAAAAGTAGCAATTTCACAAAAATGTATGTCTTTAGGAATTTAATCATAGAAGAAAAATCGCCAATTTTGGCATCAATGTCACCAATGTCTTTATATTAAGTGACTGTTTAATGAATTTGACCAAGATTCCAAGTTTGCCAACATTCGAGAGTCCAGACCACATGCCAAATTTCATTTAAACGGCTTGTGGGGTAATTAAGTTATCGCATTCACATACAGACAAACATACAAACAACTCTTTCCGAGATTAGATCCAAACTTTTCTTCAGAGCCGCGTTGGCCTAGTGGTAAGGTCTCGGCTTTGGGGCCGTAGGGTTCCAGGTTCGAGATCCGATTCCACTAAAGATCCGCCGTTTATTGGGCCTTTTGCACGTTAAATCGTACGTAGTGGCTATCGTCCTCCCTTTTGGTGTGGTGCGGAAGTTTGGAGAAGGGGTGTGCCAGATTAGGTGTCGTCCTTGTCATCTGACCGAGATTCAAAATGACGAGGTCTGTCCCAAAATAGCCCTCGTGTTGCTTCAAAACGGGACGTTAATATATCTAAACTAAACCAAACTTTTCTTCAAATCTGGTAATAAAACCAAATGTCAAATTTTATCTGTTAACGTCGTTTCTATTTTTAGTTACCGTGTTCGCATGAAGGCGGACGAGCAGATAGAATAAGCTGATTTCGTCCAAAGTTTGATAGAAATCTGCAATTTTGTTTAAAGACTACGTACCAAATTCCATCCGTTTAGCTATAAGCATTTCTGAGTTATCACATTCACAGACACATTTCCAAAAAAATGGCGTTTTCGGATTCGTGGAGGACTAAATCGTGGAGATTCATCAATCATTCGTCGAATTTTTCGACGATAAGATTAGATTGGATTTGATTTTCTGGCGCGAGATCTTGAAGCAGAACATGTTGCGCCTAAACTGTGGTTAAAATTTATTCTACACGAAAAAACGATTATCAAATAGTGGAAAGTGAAATTCACAAAATTCAAACAATGGATTATGATGTAAAAGACCAAAAAGATAAAAGACTAAGGGGTCTATTCTGGTACCTCTAGTTGGGTTTGGAGACCTTCCCTTTTCCCGCCCGTAACAACCGAAAAAAGTGATGTCCCCCACCCCAACCGGGGGTACCAGAATAGACCCCTAAAAGTTAAATTTTATGACGCCAACATCTTTAAGATAATATAAAATATTAGGATGAGTTGTTTCGCCCAATGTCCAAATTAAAATTATTGAACTGAAGTGTTTCAAGCGAGTTCTAGTAAAATCCATATTGACGATCAGAATATATTCTCCTTGTATACTTCGCGTAGAGAAAGTAGAAAGATTGATCCCTGTCGTATATTTTGTGTACTTGGAACATATTTGATGAGTATGGGAAATTAACCTGTTTGTCCTTTGATTGGTAGCCGCTTCTGAGTTTCATAAAGCCCTTTCGCTTCTGGAAAGATTCATAAAAATTTAGATTATTTTTAGCCTTGGACGGAGCAGACATCCATTAAGTGACACGGATCGCAGGTCTTTATGGACAGGTATATCATGTCGTTCCCAATAAACATCGCGAGCAAAATTTGTTTCTGGAATATAAGACGCTCAAGTAAGATTTATCAGCATGTTCTGAAGCTTCTGGAAAATTCTTGTACCTAAATGTCGTCTTTTATGTTCTTCTTTTGCTTCAATCTTCAAGGTCTGACATTAATAACTCGTAACGGAGTTTCGTGCAGCTATAGATATGCATTTCTGAATACGTCAAGTAGTTATTGGACATGAAAGTGCCTATATATATTGTTAAAAAGGATCTTTTCAGAATATTAGAAGTACTATTGCTTAAGTAATCGTCTATCAGTTATTTGATTATAACCTTTCACTAAACCTTCCAACAGAAAATAGTCTAAACAAAAGCTCGGATGGTTGGAAACATGATAAAATTTTTATTAAAAGGAAATTTGAAGCTTTAGTCCGCAACATCGTAGCATGATAATACTATATTAAAAAGCATTACTGTTATTAAAACGTAGGTGATAAAATGAATGTTTCTAAATCAAGTTTGTAGATTCGTAACATTATATCGACATTAGGGTGGCCCTTATTTTTTGAAGTTCTAATTTCAAATCGCACACCCTCCATTTTTGTTCCTTTTATTCTTAGAAACAATTAGAGGCCTCATTTGTTCAAATCAAAGGTCGGGAACACGTGCTGCATCGCGGTAGAAGTAGGAAGCATGTGGGTGCAAGCAGCGACTTGTTCGTTCATGTCTCGCTCCTTCCTACGCCGGCTTCTCGTTCTCAGTCTACTCTAGTCGCTGTTCGGATCAACTATTAGTGCAATTATGGCTTCGAATTTGAGATGTGGTGATCGAAATATTTATTTAATTGGTAGTGAACGTCACCAAATTACCGGATGCAAACTTCCATCTAATCGGCAAGTACTATCGATGCTATTTTATAATTTACATGAAGTTAAATTATCTATAAGGGAAAATGCCAACTTGGTAGTGCGCGAATGCCTCATTTTCTGGGAGAAAGTAAGGATTCCTACAAGAGCGACACCTCATTATGTAGAAAAGATCATGAAGATGTACAATCATTGGCGCAATCTTCAAAAAAGTACCCGCCGTAGGTCAGAAAAGCAAGAAGAAAATGCACGTAACTTTATATCAGATTTAAATAATTTATTTCATATTGCTCACGCTAATGCCTTGGAAATCATAAAAATTGAAGACAGAAAACTTTCATTGGGTCAAAGAGAACCAGGACGGAGAGGATGTCTAATGGGAATCGATATGAAGCTAGCAAAGTGTGAAGAAAGGGTATTTATTGAGAGTCATGGAACTAGAAAACAGACGGGCTAAGGCTCATCATAGTTCGGAGATAGATGACAATTTCATGGATTCATCAGAAGAATCGACAGGTACCGAAGATATTTCTGATCAACCTGGGCCTTCATCAAACATTACCCAGTCGTCTCTTGAGGAAAACATAAATGCGCAGATAGAATTAAGAATGGGAATTGTACGTGGGAGAAAATGTTTCTTAACTCCAAAAATAATGGCTATACTCGATCGATTCCACATTAGTCAGAGAAGTGCTGTTTTTATTCTCGAAGTCGTAGCTGAGTCTTTAGGACACAATATAGATGAACTGGCAATTAATCAAAATACGATCCAAAGATATCGGGAAGATTTTCGTAAGACGAAAGCTACTAGGATTAAACAATTATTTAAAGAAAATGAACCTAGTTTCGTATGCGTGCATTGGGATAGTAAATTGCTACCTGCTTTAAATGTGAGAGATTTAAAAAGTGAAAGACTGCCTATTATTGTTACATATAAAGATGAAGAAAAATTGCTGGGAGAGCCAAAATTAGAAAATTCTTCAGGGAAGGAGCAAGCTATGGCTGTCTGGAATGTTTTAAAAGATTGGGGATTGGAAGATAAAGCTCAAATTCTTTGTTCTGACTCAACTAGTTCGAACAAGGGTCGTATCAACGGTGCTATTGCATTTCTAGAGCTGTATGCAGATCGAGAGATGACATATTTTCCATGTAGGCATCACATACATGAATTAGTGCTACGAAGTGTTTTCGAATATGAGTTAAACGAGGTGACTTCTAGTCCAGATGTAGCTTTCTTTAAAAAAATCAGAGAAAAATGGAATAATTTGAAAAAAGAAAATTATATGGACGGATATAAATACTTGAACGCAATATGTAGTGAGAGCGAAATACAGTGGTACCTCGAGATACGAGTGCCCTGACATACGAGTTATTTGAGATACGAGCGCTGTCGAGCAGCGAAGTTTTGTTTTGAAATACGAGCGACATTTGAGATACGAGGAACGGCCAGCTGCGACGCTGCACACGGCCCACCCAGTTTACTGCGCCTCGTGCATTATCCCACGTATTCCCCCAGTGTGCTTGTTTACCTCGGTGTCGAAGCATCTTTGCTAAGTTTTTCTAGGGCTTTGCGCTTTTTGTGCATTTGCATACTACTTTATCACATTTCTTTCTATAACCATGGGTCCGAAGAAAGTGAGTGGAAAGGTCAGTGCTCAGAAGAAGATTATGTCTATTGAATTAAAGCGTGAAATCATAGAAAAAAATGAGCAAGGTGTGCGAGTAGCTGACTTGGAAAGGCAGTACGGGCGTAGTACTTCAACGATATGCACTGTGCTTAAACAGAAGGAGTCTTTAAAGGGTATAACGCCACTAAGGGCGTTACAATAATTTCTAAGCTCCGGAGCTCTCTCCATGAAAACATGGAGAAACTGCTGATGGTTTGGGTGACGGAAAAGCAGCTTAAAGGCGATACCTGAACCCAGGGCATCATATGCGAGAAGGCACGAGCAATTTACGGTGATTTGCTGAATCGGACCCCGCGCACTTCCACGGACGAGGCATCGGAAGACTCGTTTAAAGCCAGTCGAGGCTGCTTTGACAACTTTAGAAAAAGGACCGGCATTCACTCCGTTGTCAGGCATGGTGAGGCAGCAAGTTCGGATGTGAAGGCAGCTGAGGATTATCTCAAAACTTTTTCCGAACTGATAGAAGCCAATGGATACATCCCCCAGCAAGTCTTCAACTGTGACGAAACAGGGCTTACATTTATGTGACCAAAATACAAATACATATGTATGTACACTTTATAAAACCAGTTTTTTTTTTGCTTTACATTCTCTTTTATTATGTTTTTATACAATATTTGTCATTTATAAATACATTTTTCTTATTCAAAAACACGTAACAAAAACATTTAGGGGTAGCATTTTTGGGGCTGGAACGGATTAACATAATTTCAATTAATTTCAATGGGGAAAACTGCTTTGAGATACGAGCAAATTGACATACGAGCAAGGTTACGGAACGAATTAAACTCGTATCTCGAGGTATCACTGTACTGAGAAATGTGAATTATCTTTCTAATGCGCTAAAAAATAAAAATTTGAAGAACGATTATCAGGAGCTCGTTGAATTATGCATAGTCTTTATTGGAAGGAACTCAGACTCGACTATCAAAATCAGACCACCAGGGGCTTTACATCATGCTAGATGGATGGCAAAGGCCATTTACTCCTTTAAAATATTTTTATTCAGGCAGCAATTGTCTTTAAAAAAGTCTGAACTAAATGGTCTGAAGAACATTTGTTTGTTTCTTGTGACAGTGTATGTTAAATCATGGTTAGAGAGTTCATCCGCAATTGGTGCTCCACTTAATGATTTAATGTTTTTAAAAAGTTAAAGAAATATGAAAACAAAAATCAGGGCATTTCATCAATTGCTTTCAAGAAGTTTTGTAATCATCTGTGGTACTTAAATGAAGAGTCGAGCATTTTAGCGATTTTTGATAAAAATGTTAATATTGCGTCCAAAAAGCGCATCATAGAGAATTTGAAACGGGAAAATCTTCATACTGAAAGAAAATGTATTGTTCAGCCTATTGAAGTTTCCTTTCTTCTAGGTAAGATTTTAATTTTCACACAATATATTTTATTTACTAAGAATAATTTTTATTAGACATTATTCTTTGATTTTATAATGATAGTGAATTTTTTTTCATTTATCAAATTTTTAACAAGATTTTCTAATTTATATTTACACATTAATTTGTTCAGAATTTAGATATGATATCGTACAATTAGTTATTGGTTTTATTTTTTTTTAGAAAAAGCAATAGAAGACTTCATTTCTCAGAAAAGTTTAAATTTGTTAAAGAAATTGAATATCGACATTAGCTTTCTGAATATCAGTCCAGATCTTTGGGATAGGGACGATTCTTATTTAAAGTCACAAGAAATATTCCAAAATCTCTGAGTTGTTAATAATACAGCCGAAAGAGGGGTGAAACTGATGCAAGATTTTAATGGATTATTAACTGTAGATGAAGAGCAAAAGCAATTTCTTCTTCAGTGTGTCGGAAGACCACAGGAAGCAGTATCCGGACTGCAAGAAGGCTACTCTGAAACGAAAATTTGACTAAATATATTATTGAAAAATGTTAAATGATTAAAATTGTATTGTTAACTGTATTAAATGCGTATTATTAAAATTCTTAACAAAATCAAGACATTTTTAATATGAATAATAAATGTACATTTCAAAAAATATTTAATTTTTCGTTTTTACTCCTATATTTTTATATAATCATATAATCAAGCTCGATGCGGCACGGGTTATTCTCTATATATTGAAGAAATATTTGGAATACTTTCATATTATGGTAAAAGGAAAAAAATTAAGGGGTGTGCGCTTAAAAATTGTTAAGTAAATTTTTCACCATTATAATAAAGGCCACCCTAATCGACGTACTACAAAATGCGAATTACTTCCATTGAATTTGACTCGAAGTACGCAAGCAATTCTTGACAGTTAAATATATTTAAAATGTCGATTTTATTTTTTTAGTTGAAGGTTATATTGTGAAAGTCGACTCTACAATTAAACAGACTACTAAGCATTTCAATAGCCGAATTAATGGCAAAAATCCATTTGATCAATCATTGCATATTCAATTTTGAAAAAACTTCTAAAATTAAGGAAGAAATTAATACGACAGAAAACATAAATTTTTGCGTTTAAACCCTTTCTAAGGCCATGGGAATAAACTTCCCACCAAATTCACTATTTTTAAATTCATTTTTTATGGTTGGCCTAAGTTCTCGACAAATTTTTCGCTGAAACAAACACCTGGATGTTACAATTTCTCATCTCAAAGCATAACGAAGTGTCTTGACTTGGCAATTATTTATTAATTAATTAAATTTTATAACAAATAAGCTAATAAACTAATCATCCAATAAGCTAAATGAATTCCTTTTCTTAAATTAATCTCAATACCGAAGTTATTTTATTATAGTACTACTAGAAAAAAAATAGCCTTATAAAGGGTTAAAATGGTGTAAAAATTGTTTTTGTGCGGAAATATGCTCGGAATTTGAGAAAAAGCGTTAAATTTTCATTAATTTTAAATTAAAAATCTAATTAAAATTTTGAGAAACCCTTTCTCAATGACCATCTTTTCTTAAAGAAGTAACTACAGTGGAACCCTACCCCAGGAGCACAAAGATATAGTACAACATTGTACGATATTGAACAATATTCGCAATATTGTATAATATTGTACAATATCATATAATAATATATAATATCGATCAATATTGGACAATATTGGACAACATGTTGTGCTACCTGGGATAGGAATCCGAACTAATTGGGCTGACTTCTGTTCAGATTCCGGGAAATTCGGTAAAATACTCTTGTTGTACCAAATGCAGTAGAGTATTGACTCCGGGTACTCTATGAAAAAGAGTACGGAAACATCCGCATCGTCGAGCATGTTTAGTTCCTCACGTCAAAAGAAGAAAACCAATTTTGTTTCTACTCATCAAGGGACTGTATCCATTCTTAAATAATGATTCAAATGTTTCTTTTAAATTAGGAATAAACATTAGCTTTGTTTCTGATTCCTGATTATTATTTTCCTTCATTTTCAGCAAAAAGTTTTCAGAAAATTAAAAGAAGTTCGGATTATCCGAAATTTCGGATTCCGGGCGTTCGAATTCCTGGGATTCCACTATACGTGCCAAATTTGGTAGCTCCAGGTCCAGCAGTATGCATTGTAGAACGTTTGGAACGATTTTTGCACCATGTATCACGCAATTTACATAAAGTATGCCAGCCTAAAACTCTTATGTTAACCCTTTATAAGGTCTTTTTTCCCTCGTTGTGGTATAACCTTTTCCGGTGCAAAGCATTAATTTTTTTTGAAATATAATGAAAAAAACATCTTGAATGGGTTTAGTTTATTGTCTAGAGATAGAATTTACCAAAAATAATTAACTTACCTCATTCCGAGGTAGGTCGCCCCCCTTTGGGGACACCGAGGACCCCTTTGGATACAGCCACTTTGATACGCTCAAAAATATTGTTGAATCTTACACAAAATCATAAATCAAAACTTCAAGAATATTAGAGGTAAATGGTCGAGTGAATTTTCTAAAATTGTAAATTCAAGAACTCAAAAAAATTCCTATCTCCTAGTCAAGAAATTTAGGCATATTAAATCTCTAATATTTCCGATTTGGAAGCAAAATTTCATAGTGCTGCCATCTATATTCTAAAAGGAGTACTATCAGCTTCCTTTTCGTGCAATATTCCGGTTTCAAAGTGCAATGGGAGTTTTTTAGAAAATTTTAATGTTGGTGTCCTCTTTTGCGACCACCTCGCCGGAAAGGGATAATTAAATAACTTTGGTATTGAGATTAATTTAAGAAAAGAAATTCATTTAGTTTATTTGATGACGTCATTTTTTGTTAATTAATTTTATTAATTAATAATTAATTACCAAGTCAAGCCACTTCGTAATGGTTTCAGATAAAAAACTGGAACATCCGGGTTTTTGTTTAATTGAAACATTTGGCGAGAACTTACGCCAACCTTAAAAAATGCACTTAAAAATTAATGAATTTGGTGGGAAGTATATTCCCACGGTCTTAGAAAGAGTTAATATTCGGAAGGCCAAAACTCTCAGAAAGCGTGCTTATTTCAAATTCTTCAAATTTTGTAAGCAAAATAATGAAAATCATTTTGACTCAAAACAGTGGCGAATCCAGGGGGACTGCATCCATGGGACTGCAGCCCCCCCCCCCCCAAGAGCTAAACCAGAATTCTTGATTTTATTTAAAATCACTACAACTATTTGTTCTTAGTTTCCCTCTTTTAAAAAAATAATAAAAACGTGACAACATTGCTTTCTGGCTTGACAGGCTCGAAAAGGTACCTACTTTTCTAGTCATTCCACTTGTACTTGTAGACAGACTACATTCCACTTGTAGCATTGACTCGGCCGAAAACATTTTTTTTCTACTTATTTCAGTGTATATTTTATTAAATTATAGAAAGTATTATTGTGTTCTTTATAATTCTTATTGTCAGGTGAGTGAAATCTGTAAAGTTAAAGTGTTTTGGTTTACGCAAGGTATGAGGTTTGATATTCTTCACGACGATACAAAATTTTTGTGACCTCAGGGGGGGGCGCCCGGAGACCCAAATCCTGTATTCGCCACTGACTCAAAAGATTCTGTTAAAATTTGCTAAGGATCTATTTTGGCTCAATTTAATTATAGTTATTGATTATAATTTGATAATCATTTTTCAACTTTGGTTCGTGGCAAAATCTTTTCAGGAGGAAAGACAGTTCAGAAAATTATTACAACCAAGAAGTCGAGAAAGGAAAAGTTTAAGAACTTCTGAACTGGCTAATGAACAAGTGACAAGATCACAATAGAAGATTACAAAGTCTTTAATATTGTAACGAGATAGACTTGTGGGTGTACGTGAATGCAATCCTATAAGCAGGATTTTTAAAAAATGAAGCTCTTTATTTTACAAATATTCCAAGCAAAGAAACGTAGCACAAGTATTAACACAGCACTAGTAAAAATTCACAACAGAGACTACCAATAAATCTCAACACAGCGCTCAAAGGCTTCTTGTTAGCTCACCAGCTTGCTTACTGATCAAATTCCAACTGACTCTTCTTGGCTTGAGAGCTTCCTTTTATATCTTTCAACAGGAAGTGACTTCGTTACGTAGGAAGTGACGTAATCTCTAGGAAGTTCATGAAACCAGTAGAAATAGGTGGAAAGTTCGAGGTCCTTCTAGAAAATTCCCTTTGTCGCCAAAGTCGCCAAAATGGTCGCCAAATTTATCGTCAAGTCGCCAAGTTTAGCATTTCAGGGAAACGACTTTAAGCTTTGTAGCAATATTAAAGAATTTTTCAAGCCATATGAACTTTTTACTCTCAATTTAATCAGTAGGTCACGAAAAGGGAGCGCATAAACCATAACCTGGTTACAATGGCGACACATCAAAAATGAAAAAAATTATTACAATGCTAAAAATATATACAGATTTTAAAGAATCAGTGGCACAAGCAAAGTATCCATCAGATTTTTATTTTAACTCTGACTGCCGAATTCTTAAATCCCTATTTAGATGCAAAGTTTGCAAACATATTCAAATACCGTTGAAACGAATAGAATATTTATTTATTTGCAAAACTTGATTAGTATAATATGATTCAACGTTATAATAAGACTAAGTAAACGCATTACCTTGCGTAAATCACGGGAAGCAGCAGAAAAGACACTTCTGCTACCTTTTCTACCCGCGGAAATCGCGGGATACGCAGTCTGAGGTTTAACCCCTCTTGGCAACTGGTGCAAAGTATTTCAGATCCGTTTAATGGGCAAAGTTAAGAAAAGGACATGGTCAAATTTAAGAAAACTCGTTTTAGTTAGTTGATCATGCATTTTCTAGCGTATGTATTTACAACTACAGCGTTTCCAAATCAAAAATGACCAATGAGGTCGCCGTATTCGATTTTGTTTCCCATTTCTCGAACAAGTTCACTTATAGATACGAAAAGTTCTTGTAATGTTACTTGCGTAAATGATTAAAAAAAGTAGAAAGAAATGAGACCATAGAAAACTGATAGAAATAATCTTACCTGTTTGTTCCATATGGAAAAGACATTTTGGAAAGAAAGGATCGACTCTCTTTAGTAATATTTTCCGGTTTGAACTTGGTGTCAAAATCATAACGGACGACCAATATATTTAATAGCCTTAATGTGTGTAATATAAGATAAATACATTTATTTTTGTGTGTTTCCTTACATTACGAAATATTTCTTTAAGTTCTTATAGAAGAAATGCAAAATAAGACAATTTAAGTTTCACGGAAGGAGTAGTTGTTTATTATTTATATTATATACATCTTATCTCCTACTCATATTGTATGCATAAGTCCAATTACTCGTAAAATTCCCATTAACTTACACTATATGCAGATTGAGAATACAAGTGTTCATAAAATTCGCCAAAGTAAGGGAAAATAGATGCATGTAAGAAGACACCAGAATCAGTAATTTTATTCTAGCAGTAAATAGATTTAATTAGCTAACACAATCACGGGTCAATGTATCTACAGCTGCGTATATAACCAAAGAAATCAAATATGCGTGAGTGTTTAAGACTACCTCGGCGCATATTTTATAATTTTTGTGCACGGGAAGATAATTGAAATGTTATAGAATAAAATTCTCCGTATCACTGCCGTTGCACCATAGTACGAGAAAAATGATGTCATATATAACGACTTGAAAATTGATTACATTGTGAATTATATCCAGAAGCTGTCTCGGAACTTCTTCTACCAAATCAAAAGAAAGAAACTGGTACTATGAAGACAGACGGACATTCTTTCTGTAAATTGCGGGATATGAAAGTCGTTGCGTACTGAATGCAGCTGATACAGTCCACCCAGACGAAGACAAGACAAATGAATGAAGCCTAAAACATTATGATGCTACGATGTTACGGTCTAGGGGTCCGAAATCGTGCAGGGTGTCCGAGAATTGTTGGACACTTTTCAAAAATTAACATGAAAGTCGTTGCGAACTGAATGCAGCTGATGCATTCCACCAGACGAAGACAAGACAAATGAATGAAGCCTAAAACATTATCATGCTACGAAGTTATGGTCTAGGGGTCCGAAATCGTGCAGGGTGTCCGAGAATTGTTGGACACTTTTCAAAAATTAACATGAAAGTCGTTGCG
>BGPR01008389.1:48092-64059 GCA_013235015.1 Araneus ventricosus | reverse complement strand
CCTGGTAATCGTAAGGCGGTAGATCTGGATCGTAAGGCGGTTAATTCGCATTCCAACATGTCTCAGCGGAAAGTTCTCAGAGCGTCCTTTGTTGTTTTGGCAGTGTGCAGCCTTGCATTATCATGAAGCAAAATCACACCTGGTGGCAATTTGCCTGGCCACTTGCTTTTAATGTCACTTTGATAGTTCTGTAAAGTGTGGTTATACTGTTGAGCCTTGATTGTGGACCCGAGGGGCATCCACTCCAATATGGACTCAATGTGGACCCAGGGTCCAATATGGTCCCTGGACATCAAAGAACAGGCTCAACAGGACCTTTCCAGCCATGGCAGATGACTGGGCCTTCTTTGGCGTCCGTGACGACGGATGCCTCCATTCCTGACTCATGCTTTTTGTTACCGGTTGAAAATGTTGGCACCATGTTTCATCCACCGCCACAATGGGATCTAAGAATGCTCTCTTGTCCTTGTGGTATCGGATCAAATGTTCCAGGTACACTCCCATGAGACAGTCTTTCTGGTTACCCATTGTAGCGTAGTCGATCAGCGAACCACCCGCATGTGAGAAGATATGCTAATTGTTTTCCCAGACGACGGATGCCTCCATTCCTGACTCATGCTTTTTGTTACCGGTTGGGAATGTTGGCACCATGTTTCATCCACCGCCACAATGGGCTCTAAGAATGCTCTCTTGTCCTTGTGGTACCGGATCAAATGTTCCAGGTACACTCCCATGAGACAGTCTTTCTGGGTATCTGGGTGCCCATTGTAGCGTAGTTGATCAGCGAACCACCCACATGTGAGAAGATATGCTAATTGCTTTCCCAGACGCTGGTGGTCAAATGGATGGATGGTAATTAGTGACGCACTGTGATAGTGAACGTGGGAATTCTGGGATTGTTGAAGACTTGTTCCTAACCGTAACTGTGAACTGTACCTGAGACCTGAGCTGGATTCTGGCAGAAACTGTGTGCAAACGCTTGGCCAGCGCACACTTAGGCGTGTGATATTCCCTCGTGACTAATCTCTAAAGTGATCCTAATTATGGGAAGTGTAAATACTTTCCCTGTAAATATATTGTTAATAAATATTTATCCTAGATACAAGGGCTGGTGTAGTTAAAAGTTAAACCCAGTACGCTACACCATTGAGTACAAACTTTCCGATGGTCCAGTTCTCTGTGCATGATCGTGTGTATGGATCCCACTCTAATGTTCACATCAGTTGACAGTGCACGTTCAGTTATGCGTCGACTGACTTTCTTCAACATTTCCACAGGAGAAATTTTTCAGCTGTCCAGGTCGAGGGAGGTCCGCCGTCCTTTGTCGGTCACTCCGAAACTAGGCACATCACATGAGCACAGTGCTTCCTTTGAAGCACGCTTCCCCATAAGCGACTAGGATTTGGCGACAAATTTACTTGCCGTCGTACCTTCTTTGTGTTGGAAAAATTGATCTATGCTTTCATGCAAATTATTTCTCCTTTTGTATACGTCCATATCCAACATCATAATTTATGCAGATAGCTTTTCATTGGTTGTGACGTTGGGCACGGACTTATACTTAAAATCCATGTGTTTTTGCATTTTGAGAAAGATGAGATTCGGATATACCTTGATAGATGGTTGTCTCTGGATGGGAAAAACCTACCGATTTTAACCGAAAACCTGTTATTTTTGTTTCGGTTATAACCGGTTATTTTTTAAAAATCCAATAACCGGTCAAAAAACCGGATCGGTAAATAGGCTTGATTTTAGGTTCGATTAGACTAAAATTTACCAAGTTATGAAGCTTTGAATTTCATCATCTTAAGCGAATCAACGACAACCGCTTCCTCGAGGCGTCTGTTGGTTGGCGGATTACTGAAAGAGTCTTTATAGACAGATAAATATTGGCCAATGGACTGATGATTTACTATAAAAACAGAATTAATAAAAAAATTTGTCTAAGAACGACGTTTGTTTTTTTTATAAAATACCCTGAAAACCGGTTATTTTTAGCGGTTATAACCTCCAGGTTAAACAGGAGGAGGAAAAAACCTGAATAACCGAAACCCGGTTATTTTCGCAAATAACCGCCATCCTTATAGTTGTCTTTTCAGCAAATGTAACGTTTTAGTTTTTAGTTTGTTTGAAGCCGAATTTATGGTTTGAAATTTCATTTAAGGTGTTGTGTGCAATAAATGGCTTTGATTAAAACCTCGGCTTTTCCTTCCACTACATTATGCTATTTTCCATCACTTTGCACAAAAATTGAATAACACCACACTTGCTTGGATGAATGCATCGCACACTTCTGTTGCTCTGCGTAGCGAAATTTTCTCTGGAACTTCACACGTTCTGCGCAGTTTCGTCACATCACCAGCGAATGGCCTACGCTGCCATTTCGTGGCCCCATGAGAAATATTGCCAAATATTATTACATTTTTTACATGTGTTTCACTTGAACGACCCATACATTTCTGCGCTTAATCGCAAATCGTTATTTAGAAATGAACTCAATTCACATTTCATTCGTTTCGTCAATTCAGATGTCATTCGTTATTTAGAAATGAACTTAATTCACATTTCATTCGTTTCGTCAATTCATGTGTCATTCATTTCGTTAATTAATGTGTCATTCGTTTCGTCAATTCACATACTATTCGTTATTTAGAAATGAATTCAATCACTCATTCGTTTTTCTTGTGACTTCACTATCACTTGACAAATGTAACTAAGCATGCCATCTAACATCGAACTGCAAGATGCGCAGATAAGATTCCAAAACTAAGCTGGCGCTATACATTTGACGTGTATTGGGCGAACATGACTGACTTCATTCTGAAATGCATTGCGTCTCTAAAGAAGAGCAGATGTCTCCTTCAAACATCATTTTTCTTTCTATTGCGGTTTGGAGAGCGAGCCCATGATCAAATACAGAAAAAAAAATTAACGCTGGATATCAGATTTATGGAATTGCATCTTACTAACATATATTGGCGCAGCCGCGGAAGCGACGAACAGATGAAAGCGAAGTACCAACTTTCCAGAGGATTGCCTATGCAGGAGAGAACTCGCCCGTGCACGGAAATCAAGAGTGCGAACTTTTTTTCATGAACGATTTAAGGAACGAGACTTTAATGATGGCATAAAAAAGCCTTCCTGCATTCTGACAACTGCATTTTCATGCACTCCATAGCTGATTATAAATTTTTTTTATATAAAAAGCTGATAACATGATGAAACTTAAAGAACAGTGGAGAGCCAAGAAACACTTTTTCTCAGAAGGAAACAAAAGAACTCGAACATCTAATGCAAAACATCGTAGTGTGATAATGTTTTTAGGTTTGATTCAGTCATGTTTGCATCAGCCGTTGCATTATGTGCGTAACGATTCTTACATCATGCAATTTATAGAAAAAATGTCAGCTTAAAAAAATTATAATATTAATTAAAGCGAAATTGGAAATTCTCTTTTGGAATTAATAACTACATTTTTTATCATGACATTGAAATTGACAAAAGCACTAGAGCGAAATATTTGATGAAACAATAAAATCGGTTTGAATTTCATTGCGACAATAAAAAGCAATGTTAAAATTAATTTTGAAAAATTTATTAAATTTAAAAAATAAATTGTACGGATATAAAACTGATATCACTGAATTTTGCTATTTTTTTTTTTTTTTAGTTTTACAGCGGTGTAAAAATGTTTTTTGTTATAATATGCTCCGATATTATTGAGGGAAAATGTTAACATTTCGTTTAATTTTTAATTAATTAAAAATTGGAAATGTCCTTTCTTAATGAGCACCAAAAACACAAGAAATAACTACCATCGTGCATTCTGTGCATAGCGATTTTCGCATCGCTCAATTTACAGACAGTATACCAGCCTTAAATCATTATCATGCCAAAATCTTGAATAATCTATATTAGAAAATGACAAACATTTCGGTAACGCTCAGGAATGTGGGCGTGGCTACGTGCCAAAAGAGATTCAGACCAGACTGCCTGTCTTCAAATTAGAATGCACTCAGGATACTGTTTTGATAATGTGATGATTTAATATCAAATAAGAGCTGTACCAGAATTGATTTATTTCTCTGATAAAATCTTTCAGCACTTTTTTTTTCTGTGTGTTGGGAAACTATGAATCTTTTTTGCTAAATTATAGGATCTTCAACATATCCAGCGGACGTTATTGCTATTTGTCAGGTTTTTTTATAGCTGAGTTAAGCAGATTCTTTTCTTTTTTATTTTACGTTGTTTCATTGACGCGTATCTCCGTTAATATCAAATAGAAGTTATACTGAAATTAATTTGTTTTTCCACTTATCGGAGATCTTCTTGTTGAATTATGAAGTATCGGTCGTTTACTTTCTTTATTATTTAATTCATTCACGCGGAATTCCGTGAGAACAATTCTGTTATCAATTGGAAGTTAGTATCATTTGTTTCATCAGTTCTGTTTTTCATGCTTTTTTACTTTCTCGTATACGAAGTATTCAAAGAGAAAGTATTGTAATCGTCAAAAAATTCGAACTCGAGATTTTGACGAATCTCCACGTTTTAGACCTCCCTGAGTCCGAAAAACACAATTTTGGAATCATGTCTGTCTGTCTGTGCGTCTGTCTGTGAACACGATAACTCGAAAACTATTAGAGCTACGGGGATGAAATTTGGTATATGGTCTTTAAACATAAATTGTAGGTTTCTACCAAATTTTGGACAAAATCTGTCAACGGGAAGTCTGTCTATCTGTATGTCCGCGGTCATGTGAACACTATAACTCAAAAACTTGAATAACTAGATGGATAAAATTTGGTACACAATTTTATCGTCATGAATGTAGGTCCGTATAAAATTTTGGGCCAAATCCGTCAAAAAGAGGCGTTCAAATTGCATATTCAATTTCTTTTAATCCGATTCTCATGCGTATGCGTACTGGTAGCAATATGTTATTGTTGTAACTTTTATTTACAACAATAAATAATGTTTTCAAACATCAATTGGAACAATTTTTTCATTGTTGTAAATAAAATTCAAACCGATCTCATTATTTCAGCAATTGTTACGGTTGTGGTAGTATAAATTGTTTTCTTGGGAATTCAATTCCAAAGCAGAATTTTCGCTTTAGTATTCACTGCATTACCTATTTTATCGCGCCTGCTTCAAAGTAATATTTTTCTTAAACGTGGCAACAGATATTTGATTTCAGGCTTGTTTGTTTGTTTCACTTTCTCGTATACGAAGTATACATAGAGAAAGTATTGTAATCGTCAAAAAAATTCGAACTCGAGATTTTGACGAATCTCCACTTAGAAAGTATACGAGAAAGTTTAGGGGAGAGCACTCCCGCTGATTATTTTTTAAGCACTCTACCAATTTGAATGGATTTTTTACTATGACTTTCGATCTCAGATATTGTTAGCAAGCTGAAAGCTCGTCGGGCTTAGACGGGCGCGAATCCTATAGTATATGTATATTTTTTGTGAAGAAAGTACTATCAACTCAATGTTCCCGCTTTTAACCAGATATTTTCCCAATTGCTTTCTCTTAATCTTGTAAAAGTATAGTTCCTCATGTTATATTTTAAAATAAATTTATGGCAAGCCGTAAAAAAAATCTGAAAATATTATGGAACTAATAATAGTTAATCATCTGGGTCTCTGTTATTAGTTTCTGGTAACTAATAGTTGTTGAGAAGGTTATCTTGGTTATCATTTTTCTGCCTTTTTTCTCTCTCTCTCTTGTGATTTATACCTAAGTGGGGAAAGATGATTTTCTTTGCCATGAAAACCTTATTTACGGATCAAAATTGCATTTTTTTGTGATATTATGTTTAGTATATGATAGCTTATGCTTTTTTTTCACTTTGAAAATACATTGGTTTTATGTGTACTTTTTAAAATGATTTTTTAAATATTCCGTCGTCACCAATAGTGGTTTTTACTTGATACGTGATTCGACCTTTTAAATGCAGATAATACCAGCGACCGCAATATTAATAAAGAAATCATACATTTTTGTAAGCATTTTAGGTACGTTTGTTCAGTTTTTCTCGTTTTTTTAAATGAAAAGTTTTTAAAACTGTGTTTATAAATGAATATTGATTCTTAACCACTTCTTGGTCGCCTACCGAGTGCAAACGTAATTTTGCGAATTCTCTTTTAAGAATTGATAATTGAGAGCTCTAAAATTATTAAAATATTGCATTGTCATCAAGACCCAATAAATATACAAAATTTCATAACTCTAGTGCATTAAGAAATGAGTGGAAAATCGATCACAAAATTCCGACCTTACATACATACAAACATGAATCATTTCGAACTTAGTAAAAAACTGTAATGTCTGTGAGCTGCTCACAAACATTGCTAATAAGAAAAAATCTGAAAATTGAGATACGCCTTTGAAGCTTAGGAGGGCAGTGTAGATGTTGTGAAATCCTATGACTAAATAACGTGTTCGCTGGGAGCTACACAAGAGAAATATTTATATAGATTGCTTGACTACTTACTCTGTAAAAGTTCAACGCAATTTTTTTATCTGTAATGATTTCATTACGGTGCAGCGTGCTATAATTAAACTTCACATTGTTATTTCTTCCTCTTGAAGTGCACTGTTGCATAATAATGCACTGTAACTTCCGCATTTCATTTTTCAGTTATTAAATAATTCGTTCCCTTGTGTTTAGGATGCAAACCAAACCATCACAAATATAAATTTCTCATTCTTTTGTAAAGAAATTGCTTTTAGACCTGCATTTATTTAATCCAATATGGAAACCGCTGAATACATAACAATTATCGTAGGAAATGTTACTCTTATTGTTTACCACCTCAAAGGTTAATTTGATTTACATAATTAGTGCATAATTCGCAGTAATTCTGTGTTTGTTGCATACAGTTGTCATAGAAACCACATTTGGCTTTTAAATTTCATTTGTCAAACATATTATGTTTATTATTACCACATGATTCTTCTGATTAATTCATTATATTAATTATTCGCAGGGAATACTAATTAAAAGAATCACGCATTGTGAAAATTTTTATTTAAGGTTCTGTAGAGGGGTTAATTAATATAACTGGTTTAATCTTTTGTAGTGCTAGAAGACTGATTTAAAATTTCTGCATTTGTTTGTACCCAGTTATAATATAAGGGAAATAATTGTAATTTATTCGTATCTGATTATTTCATGCATTTCGGAAGTAAAAAAAGTTGAAATGTTTCTTTTTAATCGATTTTGTCCATTGCATTTTATTTTAAATTATTGTACGCGCTTAAAAGCGGAGTAAATATCTGGTAGTATGTTTTTCATAAAACCTGTAATTCATTAATTTTAAATATTTGCGTCTTCTGATACTGCCTGTCCGCCACGAGATCTCTTCCCGCCAAGTTGTCTAGTTGGTGTCGGTCGCTATAGAAAGTGATCCATAAAGAAGATCCATTTCAAATAGGAGGAATCGGGTGCGGGGTTATTGGTGCCAGTTTGAGGCGGGAAAAGAGTATTTGATTGATTATTCGGTACTTTTCCGTTACCGGACGCAAGCGAAAAATCGCTAAATAATGTAGAATTCCGTCAAATTTCTTACAACCATTCTCTTGGCGACTTGGCTCGCGTTTTGTTCACCATTGGCGACATTTGCGCCTGGCTAACGGAAAATCTTCGCTTGGCGAGTTGGCTCGCGTTTGGTTCACAATTGGCGACATTTGCGCGCCCGTAACGGAAAATCGCTTCGCTTCTTGGCGGCGCGGCTCGTGTTTGGTTCACAATTGGTATTTGCGCCCGGCTAACGGAAAATCGCTTCGCTCTTGGCGACTTGGCTGTTCTGGTGAGCATTTGCGCCCAGCTAACGGAAATCCTTCGCTTCTTGGCGACTTGGCTCGTGTTTGGTTCTGGTGGCGACATTTGCGCCAAATCGCTTCACTTGGCGAGTTGGCTCGCGTTTGGTTCACAATTGGCGACATTTGCGCCCGGCTAATGGAAAAAGTACCGATTATTCATCTTCTCGGTTTTGCCGCAGTTGCACGTTCCTTCCCATTTGGCGCTAAGTGCGCCAATGTAACAAACTTGAATGAACTTCAGCCTAGTCGAAATGGATTCTTCGTACGGTAACCTGTTTCTATAGCGACCGCCACCAGCCAGACAACTTGGCTTGGAGAGATCTCGTGGCGGACAGTTAGTAGTTGATAGAGCGAAGCGATGTCCTGTTTTAACTCAGCCGTTCGGCATTTCGTCTGTTTGTTTGTAAATTTCTTTGTTACGCAGTCACGACCAAACGCGTGGTTCGATTTCCTTCGAATTTGGCATGAATGTTCTTTGAAGCCATTAAAAGCGATTATCGATTAAGTTTTTAGGTGTTTTTTGTCATATCATTAACCCTGGCAAAAGCAAGCGGATGGAAGATATGATGAAACAAAAAAATTTGTTTGAATTTCATTACAACAAGAAGAAGCAGAGGTGTGTTTAAAATTAATTTTGAATTTTTTTTTACAGAAAAAAATTGTGGCGAAGTAAGTTTAGTGTCACTGAAAAGATAATTTTTGGAATATTAAATTGGTTTTTCTCCGAAAAGGAAACAATTTTAAATTTTAATTACTTTTGAATTAATTACCGACGTAATTAAAATTTTGAAAAACCCTTTCTTAGTGAGTACCTACTACCGAAGAAGTTGTAATGGTTTCCAAATGTATGTCGTTTTAAACTCAAATTCAATGATGATATCCAGTTTGTCTTTTATGGTTTTATTGACACACACAAACACCACTACGTCACAGGCATATGAAATGGAAAACATAAACACATAGCCAAAGGCTGGATCAAAATCTACACCCGCCTGGGGGTAGGGTCAGTAGCAATCTGGAATGAAATAAATCCCTTCGGGGTGGGGATGACAGTTTTGATTTTCCCTTTCTAGGGATTACTATGGCTAAGTTGTCACAGAATTAATTACGTGCCAAATTTGGTAGCTCTAGGTCTAACGGACTGTTCTGTACAACGTTTGGAAGGTTATTATTTTTTTTTTAATCACACAACATGCAGATTTACAGATAGTATGTCATCCTGATCAGTGGCGAATCCATGGGGGGGGGGTATCGGGCTACAGCCCCCTCCCCCCCCCCGAGCCAAGCCAGAATTCTTCATATTATTTAAAATCATTAAAACTGTTTTTTCTTAATTTCCCTCTTTAAAAAAATAATAAAAACGTTTCAACAATGCTTTCTGGCTTGGACTGGCTCGAAAATTTTCCTATTTTTGTAGTCATTCCAGTTGTACTTGTAGCTTTGACGCGGTCGAAGACATTTTTTGGCTTTTCATTGTAATTTTTATTAAATTATCGAAAGTATTGTATTGTTTTTTATGATTCCTACTGTCAGGTGAGTAAAGTCTGTAAAGTTAAAGAGTTTTGGTTTACTCTAGCCTTGAGGTTTGACATTCGTCACGACGATACAAAATTTTTATAATCTCATCGCCCCCCCCCCCCTAGACCCGAATCCTAGATTCGCCACTGATCCTAATATTTTTAAAAAGTTAGTTTAAAAAATAAAAAACTTTAAAAAATATTTTTTCAAAGTTAGAGTACCTCATGTTTTTAAATGCATACCACG
Source organism: Araneus ventricosus (assembly GCA_013235015.1). Lineage (NCBI taxonomy): Eukaryota > Metazoa > Arthropoda > Arachnida > Araneae > Araneidae > Araneus > Araneus ventricosus. Next base: position 54,462 of record BGPR01008389.1, on the reverse strand, counting down.
AAGATTTGATACTGAAAACCACTTTGGTTGGTTGGTTATTTTTCTCACGGTAACTTTTAATTTAACCTCTTTGTAAATTATTTTATTTTTAAGACTTTTCTTATTACATGTGGCGTGAATATCTTAATAATCATAATATCATGAAATATATTGCCAGAGGCCGTAAACTGTGTAAGGCATATCTTTCCATGCATCAAGCGGTAGATTTAGGCTGTTAGCATTGATGTCCATTTAGCCTTAACAATTCAGGTTTGAAGCGCGTTAGCGATAGACACGGCTCGATCGTTTCGCTGTTTGTCATATTAAACATGCGCTCCAACATGTGTTACACATGTTAGCTGGCTAAACAGATATTGGTAAATCCGTTACATAATAATGAGGAATTCTGTCGTGTGCAATTTAAGCTGACTACTCCCTCGTTGTAGACATTTACCAGAATCATATTCTGACAAACCGTTTACGTGACTTGAAATTAGCCTAAAATTAAATCTTTTCCGAGTATTTTGCTGAATAAAAAAGTCCTAGTTCGGGTCTATTGTAGGGATGTAACGAATAGTGATTTGGCCGAATACCGAATATTCGGCCAAATTTCAGGCCGCATACCAAATTTTTGAGAACATTTTACTTTTGGTCCTGAATTAAATATTTTTCAAATTTTAAATGAAGAAAATTAAGTTTATATAATTTTTTTTTATTATTTGTATATTTAAAGAAATGTTAATACTTTATGTATATTTGTAGTATTTTAGATACCTTAATTCCAATAAGAAATGAGAAACCCTCATCATTTTGAGATTGCTTCAAAGAAATTTAAGATTCATCATTGTCTAACATGACAATGACAAACACAGAAGAAAATTGAATAGATAAATTAAAATTACTAGAAGCAAATTCCTACTTTGATAAAGAACTTCTAATAGGTAGTATGGAGTGTCCACTTAATTGGTGGGAAAAATGCAGAAAAATTTGCAAGGTTTGCAAATTTAGCAAGAAAATATCTTTCAGCACCTGCAAACATTATATAGAGGCCGTTTATTTTCTGAAACTGGTAATATATATGAAACCATATGGAACGCACTTCTATAAGTGATATGCAACATTATTAAATACACTTATGTACTAGGCAACTTAAAATTTGGATAAATGTTAGATTTTATTTTATAATAAACGCTTTGAAATACAATTCTGCAAAATTCTTTGTTAAATGTGTATTTAAAAGCATATTTTATAAAAAGTATTATCCTGAATATATTTGGCCAAATATCTGCTTAGTATTCGGCAAACGGGCCGAATACCGAATAGTTGCCGAATATTCGTTACATCCCTAGTCCATTGTTGTCCCTGTTTGGTTTTCGTTAAAATCACAAGGAACATTAGCAAATTCGGCACTAGTCGCATCTACGTGTACAGAAGTAAAATGCAGTGCCTGTCGTTGAAGTTTTGAAGAAAACTGGATTCAGTGTAAAACTTGTAAAGGCTGGTCACTTGAGCTATGTGCAGGCATTTATGATTCAATGTTTCACTATTGTGTTTATCGTAAATTAAATAACTAATAAGATAACGGCGCAAATGTAAGACAATTTATTTCTATTATTGTAATTTGGCTACAGAATCAAAATGTATCCTCAAAATCATTTTTTTTTTTCAAATCTTGTGATCTTTGGTGTGGTCCATACTACCCAACATGTTTAAATTTTTCTAAAGTATGAACTTAAAAATTACTTGTCGTATGTAATTTACATAGTTTAGATAAATTTTTTTAATATAATCTACATGAATAAAAGTGTTCAAAGAAAGTTTTGATCAGTTATAGCTAGGGATGGGAAAAACCTACCAGTTTAAACCGAAAACCGGTTTTTTTCGGTTAACCGGTTTTTTCGGTTATTTTTTTTTTTGCTTCGGTTTAAACCGGTTATTTTTTTAAATCCAAAAACCGGGGAAAAACGGATCGGAAGATAGGCTCGAATTTATGTTCGACTAGACTAAAATTTACCAAGTTATAAAGCTTTGAATTTCATCATCTTAGGCCAATCACGACAAACGCTTCCTCGAGGCGTCTGTTGGTTGGCGGATTACAGAAAGAGTCTTTATGAACAGATAAATATTGGCCAATGGATTGATTTCCTGAAAAAACAATACTAATAAAAAATTTGTCTGCAAACGGCGTCTGTTTTTTGTAGCCAAAAAATATTTATCTTTAATCGGAAGTTCTGTGGCGTCCGAAAGATTAGTATCTACGTTGAATGATGTTGTTTCCGATGAGAAGTGTCGACTCACGGATCAACACATTGCAAAAAGAGACTTTATGAGCAGATTAGATGATAAATATTGGCCAATGAATTAATTTTTTGTGAAAACAATGTTAATAAAAAATGTATCTATAATACTTACTTATTGCAATAATTATTCATTTATTATTATTACATATTGTTTTAATTACTTATTTGTAATCATTACTTATTACATTAATTAATTATTGCATTAATACTTACTTATTGTATATTATTATTAATAATAAATCCTATCCACAAACGTTGTTTTTTTTAAAAAAGACGAAAACCGGTTTTGAAAAAAATGGTCATTTTGAGCGGTTCTAACCGCCAGGTTAAACCAAAGGTGGAAAAAACCGGTTTAACCGAAAACCTGTTTTTTTGCAATAACTGCCATCCCTAGTTATAGCTCATTCCTACTAATAATATAAATTTTATATCAAATTGCCCTTAAGTGGCCCGTACTAACCGCTGTTGCCCTACCTCTAAATCTTCAAATATTCATATCAAAACTCTTCCTGATTATTTATCATTATTTGATGTTTTTTAATTTCTTTTACTCTGCTATTCACTTTGCCAAGCCTATTTCACGGAAAGCTAACAAACTTAACTGCGTGCGCGGTGTTTCGTGCTTTTTCAATTTAAGACCTAGCTAGCTCTGTAATCTCTGCACTTCGACTGCTTAAATTTTGCGATATGGAAACCATCCAACTGGCGTGATTTTTTCCAATACTGAGGAATGTATTGAAGGTAAATTTCCAATCGTATATTTTTTTAAACAAAACAAAAAATTCTTCCCATTTTCAGATTTAATGATTGTACTAGCACTACGTACTGGTTCTTATTTCCTATGTCAAAGTTTCATTTAAAGGACGAAAAAACGTGTTTGCATGTTTAAGGTATCCGACTGTGTTCGGAGACATTTTTTTGAAAAATAACTTATATATACTTTTTAATGTTATTTTTCAACTGCATATGTTTTAAAACTATGAAAATATTGTAAAATTAGGCTTTCAAAATAATATTTTTTTTAAATTGAGAAATTTGAAGAAAAATGACTAAAATATTTGCCTTACGCTAACAGCAATACACAAAACCATATTCTAAATATACATAAATCCTTGTAGGAGTACATTTTTATGACAGTTATATGTGTTATGCTCTAAAATATTTCTTGTACTTCAAAATAGTTTTGAGATATAGCCGAACATAGTTACTAAACTGGTAATTTTTCATAAACAATGCTTTTCGTTTATATTTAAGCACTTAAAAATAATACTTGATTTTAAAATTCACCTTAGTTTTTAGAGGAACACATCAAACATATTACAGAAAACAATCACAGAAAATTTCATATCAATACTTGAATAACGTTTTGAGAAATCATCGTTACGGTCGACAGTTTTCCTCAAAAATATCATTTCTCAGAAAACACATTTAAAGTTTTCATGTAACATAAAATAATGCGTACAGTTCTTGTAATAAAACAGCTGTAACTCCATTTGTAATTCACGTAGAGTCAAAAGTGAGACAGTTTTAGAAAGCTGATTAAACTGGCTACAAAATTAAGTCATAAAAAGTTTTTTTAATGATTTCGTCAAAAATGACGATTTTAAACCAGTCGGATACCTTAAGAAATGTTTAAAAATTCCTACGAACCTTAGCTACCCCGTTTTTATCCCACTTTCCCCTATATATTTTTTTCGATTCCTATAATTAATTCTTTTATCAAATTCACTACCAGATGGCGCCTCACATATGAAATCCAAATTTCATTGAAATTAATCGATTAACTGATCATTTAGTTCTGAAAATATTAAAATATTTCATTGTCATCGGAAGCGCATGATTGCGCAAAATTTCAGCACACTAGTACATCAGTAAGTTAGCGAAAACTGGATTGCATAGTTCCATTTTTATAAACATGAAATTTACAAACATGAAAGGCATCTAATTCTAAATATTAACATGTTTTTTTTATTTAAAAGCCACACCGGTCCGGCCTACCCGAAATGGTGTAAGGCCTTTAGCAGACCGGTGGAGAAACATTAAAGAAATACAAATATATCAATATGACACGGCACACACAAAAGCATCACAGACACAGTACAGAGCGTTACAAGCACTGCAAAAAAGGGGCAACAGCAAAAATAAACTAAGTAAACTAAAACACACACAAACAAGAAAAAAACTCAACTAAACGCGTCACCGAATCGATAGAACACATGGAGAGAACCATAAATTAATTCAATTTTGTTTGATTTTAATCGCCAGATCAGGAGCCAACATTAAAAATATTCAAAATACTTAAAAAAAGGAACCCCCAGAGTGTATCCAAGTGTGTTGTCCAGAGTGTATTCAAGTGTGTTGTCCAGAGTGTATCCAAGTGTACTGTCCAGAGTGTATATAAGCATGTTAAAAGTTTGTTCATTCATCTGTACGTTTCTAAAGTTGCGAGATACTTAATATCCTTTGAAAACTGACCGTTTCTGAACGCCGTGCCTATCGTTGTTGGACGATTTTACTCCGTAGAGGGGGGATACCCAGCAAGTAAGAAGAGCGCTTTTCCAGAATTCCTTGTTAGGTGCGTTCATCTTCTCTTAGGGGGCTGTCCATAAACGATGGCAGACTTTTTTTTCAATATTTTTGACTCTCCTCCCCCCGTTTGTCACAAAGTGTCACACTTCACCATACCCCCTCCCCCCCTCTTGTCACATGTCACACTGTATTACATAAACATATACTTGCAGTTCAGAAACAAAGCGCTACGTTATAGATCATATTTCAAATTTTATTTTTAAACTTTAACTATGTGACATTTAATGACATTTGTGAGCAGAGGGAGGTTTTCTTCTAATGGTGAAGAGCTTCTGCTGCTACCATATTCTCAGAACATACCCCGAATGCCTTTTTCGAAAAGAAAGGAATATAAGTGAAAAAAAAATCACATGAAAGTTGTTTTAGCCTCGATTAAAAAATACCATCAAATTCCGGTAATTTCAAAATTTAATCTGCTGATTTTAAACGTTTTCATTTAAACCAAAATGTGATGTCACACTTCTTGTTACCCCCTCCAAGCGTGACATCATTTGTGGACGGCCCCTTATCTTACCTATTTTGGTGAAATCAAAGGCGATTAGCGCGTGCGCAAAAGCACGGAGGGTTTCCGTGTCTGAAAACGGACAGTATCTTAGTTTTGTAAAATGGATCACAATGCATAATACAGTAGAACCTCGGGAATCCGAAATTTCGGATAATCGGAACGTTTTTTTTTTATTTTCTGAAATTTTTTTATTAAAAAATGGAGGAAAAAAACAATTAAGAATCAGAAACAAAGCTAATGTTTATTCCTAACTTAAAAGATACATTTGAATTGGTATTTAAGAATGAATGCAGCACCTTAATTAGTAGAAACAAAATGCTATGCTCACTAACTAATATTTTCTATTGCATGATGTTCTACAAAATTTAACTAACTGTAATTTCAAATTAAAACTACTGAAATCGGTTGATAATTTATTTCAACTAAAAATGGTATTCCATTAACACCATTTTCATTAAAACATACATTTTTACACATCAAAAACTGTAAAATCTTTTCTTTTCAACTAACCTGAAAAAGGAGTTTAAATTGTGTGAAAAAAGAGAATGTAAATATCTTTATAAAAACTCATTAATCAAGGAGATCTCTGAAAATAAAGAGTGCCTCTTAACATTTAAGACCTAAAAGTCAGCACTTTCATAATCATAAAACATTTAATTCGTCGCGCAGCTGCAAATTACTAGGTGAACGTGAAGACATTTTCCACTAATGAAAAACATCTCCCAGATGAGTTATTTATTTTCCCCCTAAAACACGGGGCTACACGGAAACAACATGTTATGATCATTTATTTGATTAATCCGAGCGGGCCCACTTTCCACCGTATGTAATTTATTTTCCCATATTTCTGATTCCATGTCTCCGAAAAACTTTATTTATCGAATCCAAGTTTAAATCTCTCTTTTTCCCGTCACTGTTTTGTCTGGAGCATTGTACCCAAGTATATCACCCGGAGTCGAGCTTTCTCTCTTTTTAGTGTTTATTATTTTTTGCCTCT
>BGPR01008389.1:10676-38333 GCA_013235015.1 Araneus ventricosus | reverse complement strand
TTGCTAAATTACCTGTTCTTCATTTAAGTGATTCGGTGATAACTACTATTTGTGTAAAATTATTTCTTGAAAAATACTGAATAAATATGTAAATTCTTGCATACTCAAATAATCTATTAATTATACCATGATTAAAATAATTCCATTTTTTATTGAACGATAGATATAATTCTTTGTTGTGTTTGTATTGCATTTCAGTCCTTTAGAAATTTATGCTTGTTTTGTACAGAAATAGATTTTAATTTTTTCCCCTTCATTTTTTGAGCTTCTACGAAAGCGTTACTGCTCTCATATAACATCACTTATAAAGTGTATTTATATATCTGCGGTATGGAATTTGAATTTAAATAATTTATTTTTTATATTTATGTCGCTATTACATTTGAAGCTCCATCTGTCCCCCCTTCCCTTCATACAGCTGACAAGTAATACCATTCACCAGTGGCGAATCCAGGGGGGCTATCGGGCTGCGGCCCCCCCCCCCCAGAGCTAAGTCAGAATTCTTGATTTTATTTAAAATCACTGCAACCTGTTCATTCTTAATTTCTCTTTTTTAATAAAATAATAAAAAGGAGACAATATTGCTTTCTGGCTTGAAAGGTTCGAAAATTTCCCTTCTTTTCTAGTCATTCCACTTGTACTTGTAGCGTTGACGCGATCGAAGACATTTTTTGGCTAGTTATTTCGTTGTATTTTTTTATTAAATTATCGAAAGTATTGTATTGTTTTTTATGATTCTTATCGCCAGGTGAGTAAAGGCTGTAAATTTAAAGTGTTTTGGTTTACATAAGCCATATAAGAATGACATTCGTCACGGATACAAAATTTTATGACCTCAGCCCCCCCCCCCCGACCCAAATCCTGGATTCGCCGCTGCCAATCACGTTTCGCGTGTTTGAATTTTAATTGCTTCGTATCATACATTGTGTTTTTAAATTTGCTCAGCTATAGCCAAGTATAAGTAATAAAACTGTATAATCACTTTCATATCGATTTCCTGAACGAATCTTGATCCTGATAAATGTTTATAAGTCATCAAAAGTTTCGATAGCATTTTCATTTCGTTTATTGTCCCAAACCCTATGCCCAGAATCTGACGTGACCTGTGTTTGAATCAACTCTCACCACAATTCCTCACATCCCCCCCTTTTCCCGTTGGAAAATGCCCCCTCCCCAATTCCATCATTCCTGCGCAGCTGCAGTAACCTCTCTTTAAACAGTTCTTTCCGTAGCGGTCGTTCAGACTTGTTTATGGCTGTGTTTACTTTCAGTTTTCAGCTTTTATTCCGCTTTACTGCCGGAGAGCTTGGCTCACTCGCCAAGTCTGTTTAGTTGAAAAGGAATCATAATAATAAAATGAGCTGTAAATCAGATTTTTTTCTTTTTCTCATTTTTATGGTTATCAGCTACCCGCATTTTACGATCTCGACTTGCCTGTTATGATAGGTCCGGTGGTTTCGAGTTGGATTTTCAATGCTGCCTGCCCCCTTTACCCTTAATTGTTCGCGCGTTAACCGTTGACAGAGGTAAAGAAAAGGTTTGCCAAGTGAAGAACGAACAAAGGGGCAGGCCGTTCGTTCGTTCGGTGATGAACAGGAGTGTTCTGATTTTCGAACCATGTGGTGTCATCGTTCCGGTCACTAGCGGTCTGAGTGGTCTCGCAGGGGGAGAGGCTGAACTGAATAATGGCGTTCAAAGTCTGTGTTCTCGCGGGGTCATTTTAGAGCAGAAAATATTTTCACTGGCTACCCCTTTCCGGTCCCAAATATTTCCACGGCCCCATTTCGAGCAGATTTTTGTTTTTTGTTTTTTTTTCTGCTGGTCATCCTATTTCCATCCAAAATATTTTTTACGCCACAATTTGGAGGATTTTTTTTTTTCTGCTGGCCTCCCTATTTCCATCCAAAATATTTTCTACGACTTCAGTTCGAGCAGATTTTTTTTTTCTGCTGGTCATCATCCTATTTCCATCCAAAATATTTTCTACGACTTCAGTTCGACGAGATTTTTTTTTCTGCTGGCCTCCCTATTTCCATCAAAATATTTTCTACGACTTCAGTTCAGGCAGATTTTTTTTTTCTGCTGGCCTCCTATTTCCATCAAATATTTTCTACGACTTCAGTTCGAGCAGATTTTTTTTCTTTTTTTCTACTGGCCTCCCTATTTCCATCCAAAATATTTTCTACGTCCCCATTTCGAGCAGGTTTTTTTCTTTCTACTGGCCTGCCTATTTCCATCCAAAATATTATCTACGACCCCATTTCGAGCAGAATTTTTTTCTGCTTGAACTGGGGTTGCATAGGGAAACACGATACATAAAAGAAGCATAAATTAATAAAAATCATTTAATGGAGTCGTTCGATAAATCATACCGAGATGTTTTAATTATGTTAAGAAATTTAATAAAAACAGATTTTAATCTGTAATATAAAATTGAATTTCTTTTATTTTATTTTATAATTTTTTGTCTTTTATTTGTAATCCATTATTAAAAATATTAGGAAAACTTGAAATCATTTTTTTTTCTTCAAATTCACGTCACTTGTGTGGAATCAACATTTAATTAAAGTTAATCGAATATAACTGATAATTAAGTTCCGAAAATATTAAAACAGTGTATTGTTATCGAGAACACACAAGCTTACAAAATTTCAAAACTCTGACACACCAGGAAGTGAGAGGAATTTCGATTACAAAATCCCATCTTTACAAACATGGAAGAATTCAAACTTAAATTTAAGTTTTAAAAAAAAAAAAACCGGACATGAGGCCACATTTTTCCCCCTTAAAATTTAGCAATCCCAAATATACGTTTGGGTAGAGAAACAAGATACAAATGAAGTATTAGCTAATGATAAATGAAAAATCGAGTTCTTAAGAGTTGTTTTAAAAATTTTCATTGCATGCCAGCTTGGATAAGTGTTTTATGACAGATGTTGAAAAGAAGGATGACGTACTTTGTTGTTCATGATTTCGTGATCCCCAAATTATTTCATGTTATCTGGACGTGTAGTTTCAGAAACCCTGATTTTACTAGAAGCATGATTTATTAAAATTTTTTCCTTTTCAAAAATCAAATTTTTCTTCAATAAATTCTTTAAAGAGTGAGAATGTCTAAAAATTACGAACTTAAAAAACTTTTATGGGTTAAAATCTTCTTCAAGTTTGTATTATTTTGGCAGAAATGAAGGGACAAATAAATTTTATTAAAAGTAATAATTTATCAAGCTTATTTGTCATTTTAAAAGAGCGTAAAAAATTAAAAATGCAAATACATGTTTCAACTAATTACTGGATATAGGTTAGCCATATTTTTATTTTCCGTATTTAAATTATTTGTTAGATAAAAAGAAATTGTGGAAAAACTTTTTTAAAATACATTTTGAGAGAAATAAAATAAAGACGTGGCTTTCTAATGCAAATCAAGATTATTCTTAAAATTTGTTCAGCAGCAATTTATTGCCTGCTTCAGTTTTCTTATTTCAATAAAAATGTTTGCATTCTCTATAATATTTTCTAGATTGTTGTGAATAGCATATAAAAAAATGTCGTTGTTCAGTTTATTTTGAGTTGTGTAGCTAAAGAATCTTCATTTGCTTGGTTGGACAAATTGCATATCGTTAAATATTTTCCGTCCAATTGATGCCTTTTGTAAGTTTCCTTTTTTGAAGTATTATAAAAACGTATATGATAAATCCTTTCTTTGAGCGCAAAGCAATCGTTCGATTTCTTTTCTGTCGTGTGCATAGTTTTTAAAACAGTTCTTATCGAGCTGAATTCCAAGCTTAGTTATTTCTAATTTCGTAAACGGCCTTGAATGTCGTGGGAAGACCAAATCTCAGGAATGCGTGCGCATTCCGATAATAACCTTTCCAAACCTCAAAAATGTTAATTCTCTTATCGGTTGCAGTACTGGTGGGCTACAGAACTGACGTAACTTTACTGGTCTCCAAATACTTTTACAACGAAAGAAATTGCTATTTATATGCAACGCTGTAATAGTGTTGCTGCTAAATTGTATGGATCAACTGAGACGCGATTTCTGCGAGGGAGTTGCCTTCGCGGACGCTGAAAACCCAGATACAGTGCACTCCCGATTATCCGGGTTAATCACCGGGATGGATCGCACGGACAATAGAAAAACACGGATAATCCGAAAACTCCTTCTTATTAAAGAAAAAAAATCAACATCAGTACAAAAATATAAAAATTACTTACATTTGCATGATGTATAACATCAAACTAGAGATTTTCCTTTTAACATTGACTGCTTTAAAAAATCTGTAATGCGTCTTTGTTTCTGCTGTTTGTTCACTTCTTGTCGTTTATCGACAAGTATTTTACGAACCGCAGTAATGTCACCGTAATCAAATCCTCTTTGTCCCATATAATCTAACAAAGTTTCCACAGATTGTAGAGCATCAGAATGAGAAATTGTATTTCCCTCTTTTAGTACATCTTCTGCATCAGTACTGGCTGATTCTCCATTATCAAGTTTTTTAAGGATTTCTAATTTTTGTTTAACATTTAAAACGTTTCATTTCACACCACTCATTTTTACCAGTAAAAAAATTCACGCTACTAACTGACGATAAACAATACGCAAAAAACTAAAGGAACTCGTGCGAAAGTGAGAGAAGACGAAGAAGTTAAAGAATAACGTGTCAGGAAGAAGCGTGTTCGTACGAGAATGAACTAGCAGGAAGTGGATGATTCATTTCTCGGAAAATTAGGGGTTGAACCGGTAGAGATTGCACGTGGAGGAAGAAAAAAATCTATTCTTTAGCCTCCGCCGTCGCGGCTCACTAGTTTCACGGAATGAATCTCACGATCGAACATCAACATCGATTTCACATGCATGATAAGCGTGAAAATGTTTCTCTTTAAATTTTTTTGTGAGTCTGGAATGAGCACGGATAATAGAGAGTATACTGTAATTGTGCAAGAAAAATGTACACATGGTTTAAAAAATTAGGATTCTATATTATTCATAGAATCTAAATGCCAATGTGTTTTATACTATTTATGATTAAATAAAACTAGGACTAAACGATTTAACTTTATTATCCTGCGATGAAATTCTCGCAAAACATGCTGATAACTAGGCAAAGTTGAAAGATGAGGTCAATAAAAAATACACCTGATAAACTTCATATACTTGTTATTAATATCTCGGAACAGTAGAGAAGAAAGCTAAATAGATGTTGGGTATGTTATAACATAACATAACAAAATAACCAAACTCACTATTCATTCATAAAATCGTTTTGTATCCGCGCACATTTTCAATAATGTCATAAAAATTTGTAACCTAATTTGCTTTCTAACAGTTCTAACACAGCCTACAGAGTATATGTATGCATTTTTAATCCCAATAAAGTAAATCACAGTGTTTAATGTTTTCTTATGTGATTATATGTAGTTTTAGACTATAATGGATCATTTATAAATTAGAGGATACATAGAATTTAAAATTTTACATAGCATGTATCCACTAGTGGATACACGGAATCCGAAGGGTTAACCGACGCTAGAGACTTAAAAAAACAACCAATGTATGAATATATTTTGATTGAATATAGTGTGCACTTTATATGCTTCTTACGAAGATGTTACAGCAATTAACCACTTAACTGAATAGTTTTCTTTGCTATCTAATAAGATGACCCCTCCTGTTTTGGAAAGGGGCTGTCGTTTTCATTCATCTAAGAAGGCATAGGATACTTAAGATGCTTATGGATCCTACATATTTTTTTGTGTCAAATTATAAAGCTAATTAATGATTCAATTTTAGTTTATAAGACTAAAATTTCGATAATTCGATGCACGAGTATTCTCGGACTGTTAAGTTAAGCGGTTAAAGAATCGACTGTATTCTTGAAATCGTAAGTTCCTTTCAACTATTATCTATAAAAAAAAAAGCATAAACACGTTTTGAAAGCAATAAATTTTAAAATCAACCCTTTAAATCATAATAAAAGATTGCAAATTAAATATGAGGAAAATTAAGTGTGCCTTCTCCTTGTTTCCTGAATATCTCTCGGTGCTCTGAACATCAGATTTTGAAATTGACGTTAAAGCATTTGTTTTCACATCAGTGCTTTTTTACTTTCTCGTATACGACGTATACAAAGAGAAAGTATTGTAATCGTCAAAAAATTCGAACTCGAGATTTTGACGGATCTCCACGTTTTAGACCTCCCTGAGTCCGAAAAACACAATTTTGGAATTATGTCTGTCTGTGTGTCTGTTAACACGATAACTCAAAAACTATTAGAGCTACGGGGATGAAATTTGGTATGTGATCTTTACACATAATTTGTAGGTTTCTGTCAAATTTTGGACAAAATCCGTCCGAGGGAAGTCTGTCTGTTTGTATGTCCGCGGTCATGTGAACACTATAACTCAAAAACTTGTATAGCTAGATGAATAAAATTTGGTACAAAGATTTATCATCATGATTGTAGGAACGTATAAAATTTTGGGCCAAATCCGTCAAAGGGTTGACTCTCTGTCGGTCTGTATAATCGCATACTTGTAAAAATTATATCTCCTTTGGTTTAGATAAATAAAAATTGGTATGACGTTTGCTAATATTAATTATAGATCTGTGCTCAAATTTCGTTTCAATCCGTTGAAAAAAAGTTGTTCAAATTGCATATTTTTTTGAGGTTCTGATGTGCTTTTAAAAGTTGTATTTCGTCCAAAACACATGATCTCCAAACCTGTAGGAGTCTCTTAAAATATGAAATCAAGTATTGTGTTTTTCTTTCCTTTTTCATTTTCTGCATTTAAAAGAAACAAAGCATATAGTAATTTCCAAAAACTCTTAAGGATGAAGTTGAGTTTGATGCATATATCATATTTAAAATTTATTAAATTTTTGTAATCTTAACTATGTGGAAAACAAGAAAAAGTGGCTTTAAAATTCTTCTAATAAATGAAATTGGTGAGCTGAGTAATATTTTAAGAACGTTTTTCGAATTTATTTAAAAAAAATTCCTCTGGTCTTTTGACGAAATCGGTTTAGTTGCTCTTTTTTTTCTTCTTTCTGAAGCGCGAAAACGAATTGCGAGCGGTACTTTAAGGAATTACTCTTAACACATCACAAATCTCACGAGTAGCTTCGGTGGTCTAACACCTCGATTTAATGCAAAAAGCAAATGGAATCGAAAATGTCAGTTTTGTCCACGTTCCATTTTAAAGATCTGAAAATGCACAAAAATCAAAGAATTAAAAAAAATCGAATTCACTATCTTGTTGAGTATTAAATACTCTTTCAAATAATATAAAACATTTTATCAATGCGTTTTATTTTGGTTGCATTTCTAAATTTGAAAAAAGAAAAACTTTCAAGAATTGTTACTCAACTCATTGATTTTTGTTTATCAAGGTATATAAATTGATATTTAAAGCACTATATCCTCTATTATTAAAGTATTCTGGAATCATTTAATTCCATTGATAATAAAAAATTAATGTAAACCAGCGGGAGTGGTCTGCCCTAAACTTTCTCGTATACTTCCCCAAAAAGGTGCTGTTTCCCCTCACCACGCGTGGATAAAAAAATTCGAACCTACTGTAACCCAGAATTCAATGACTATCAGAAGGTTTTCCATTGTAGATTATAGTGATTGTAAAATATTTAGGTAAAGAATAAAATTCAAAGAGATGCGTGCCGATTAAAACGCATCTATCACACAGTGCTAGGTTCCAATCTTGCCGGTTCAAGGACAAACTAACGTAATTCGCTCAATAGCTTCCGCGTGCACAGAGATTGCTACCAGTACGCATGCGCATGGAGAATCGGATTAGAAAAATTAATTATGCAATTTGAACGCCTTTTTTTTAACCGATTGACACAAAAATTGGACACAAATCTACCATTAAGGTAAGAAGGCCACATGCCAAATTTCATTTATCGAAGTAATTTTCTTAAGAAGTTATTGCGATTAAAAATATGCCATTATACACACCGACAGACAATCGACCCTTTGACAGATTTGGTCCAAAATTTGATACGGACCTACTTTCATGATGATAAAACTGTGTACTAAATTGTATCCATCTAGCTATTCAAGTTTTTGAGTTATAGTGTTCACATGAACATGGACAGACAGACTTTCCTTAGACGGATTTTGTCCAAAATTTGATAAAAACCTACAAATTATGTGCAAAGATCACATAACAAATTTCATCTATGTATCTCTTTTAGTTTTCTAATTATCGTATTCAGAGACACACATAATTCCAAAATTGTGTTTTTCGGACTCGGGGAGGTCTAAAACGTGAAGATTCATCAATATCTCGAGTTCGAATTTTTTGACAATTACAATACTTTCTCTTCGTATACGAGAAAGCAAAAACGACTGCCTAAATTCCCTTAGTTTATTAAGTTCAAATTTATACCTCACGCATTTTTGATTTACCGGAAATAGTTTTACAAGATACTTCAATCCACACCCAAAGCATTCGATTAGTTTGAGGCGAGGCGCTGTCCATTATAAATCTGTTTACCATAAACAGTCCGCATTAGCATATTTATTGCGGGGATGAAGCACCTCATATTTTCTCATCATTTCAGCACAACGGTCCCGGTCCAAAGATTTTGTATCATTTATCGTTGCCATGGTTATGAAGCGGCCACTCACTTCTTCCAGATGATCAACACCCCCATAACTTGTTCAACCAAAAGATGTCTATTATTAAACTGTCTAGACGATTATCGACATCCAATAGTGTTCTCGCTCAAACCATCAGATGCTCATTCGCGGGATACTTGGCGATTAAAGACCTGCGAATGCGATATATGAAACTGGATGAGTGGATGTGCTGGTTCGAATTCGGAAATAACCAGCATCGAGCAATCTTTTGCAGTAGATGATCATTTTCGAAGTTTCAGTTTTTTAAATAATTCTCTAAATACAAATACGATTTCTCAAAATGTCACTCTGAAAGCAAGGTTCTATTATGCAACTTGAGTTTTATAGGTTTGGAATGTATTTTATACTCGGTGATAGCTCAAGTTTGCAGTACAGGGATATCTATACGACTTCTGTCGGTCTAACCATCAGGTGCTCATTCGTGGGATACTTGGCGATTAAAGACCTGTGATTGAGATACAGTCGGACCTCTATTTTACGAATTTCTCTATTTTGCGAACTTTTCCTTGGAACCAAGAACATTTTGCGAATTTCTTCGTAAAATAACCTCCAAATAGTGAAGTGCATTCTCTATTTAACGAACTATTTCTTGTGATCCAATATGTTTTTTTCTTCCTATTTCTCAAAATATTTCTGAACATTTCAAACTTATTCTTTCTTTTAACACATTTTGTGGTGATAAATGACCTTGAACTGGGTTTACCAGTCTCCTAATTCATCGAGAGCAGTAAAATCGCAGTCATTCTTTTCATTTCATCCAGGAGGTGCAACCTTTATCCCCTCCCCCCACTGTCCACTTCACTAGAAAAACTTTCAATATCCCCCTTTCACCCTCAATGGAGTTGTCCCGTGTCCTCGAACTTTATCAGTAATTAAATTTAAGGATGCATGTGGTAATGTATGCTTAAAATTACTTGTTGAAATAAATGCGATAATGTCATTAAAATCCATTAATTTTAATATAAAATTATTTTTTTTTAATTGAAAATACTGTGTATTCCCGGACAATGTTTTGTTTTATTCTGGTTTTCCTTGCAGATTTCGTTTTGATGGGTAAGATATATAAAACAAATAGATATTAATTTACAAAGTAAAGGAGTGATTAATTACTGTTGTAATAATAATATTTAGTGTTTATGAATTTAAAATGTGTTTTGTGTAAAGTATTTTAAAAGGTGAATCTCTATTTAACGAATTTTCCATATAACGAACTTTTTTTCGGGATTTAGCGACTTCGTTAAATAGAGGTCCTACTGTATATGAAACTGGATGAATTGACGGGCATTTCTCGTTTCTTCTGGTTAAGAATTCGGAAATAACCAGCATCGAGCAATCTTTCGCAGTGGATGATTATTTTCGAAATTTCCATTTTTAAAATAAATGCATATTCTCTTGATAAAAATACGGTTACTCAAAATGTCTCTGTGGAGGAAGGTTTCTATTTTGGAATTTGAATCATGTATTTTATAGTCAATGACAGCTCAAGTTGGCAGTACAGGGTTATCTACGAATGTATCATTACGCCCATTTAAATTGCCCTGGATTGGAAACTAATGCATATAAAAGCAAATAAATAACATTGATAATCGAAACTCTTCTATTCCAAGCATAGTCATTTTTTTATTCACCACAGACTATTTAATAACTATAGCATGCATTATTTATTACAGCCATAAATTGTTGATTTTAAATGGCAAAAATCCGAAGAAATTAAAAAAAAATTACAAAATACTAATTTTTTTGAAAAACTTTTGTAAAATACTAATAATTGGCGCTATAAAGATTTTGCAAGCCAGAAACTTGAATCTCTTAGTTTATGATAACGAAAAAAAAGCCATTAATAATTCAGAGTCGCCTCTTGCCAAAAGGGGAATGAATTGCCCCGAGATTAAAACCCTATTAATAACGCTTTTCCGAAGGAGAAGTAACTTCCTTTGATAATTATTTAGACAACAATCGGCTACTGCAATGGGTTTCGGAAAATTCTACTCATTTTATTTTTGCAGTTTTGAATAATAATGTCGTCTTTTTGTACTGAAATTACAGCAAGTTTAATGTAAAAAGAAAAAGAGGCGAATGATTTCCATGTAGAATACTTTAAGTTAAAAATAGAGATTTGTTTTAAAATTTTCAATACGCTTATATTCCACTTTATTTGTAAAATAAATTTAGGCAAAACTTAATATTAGGGATGTAACGAATATTCGGCAACTATTCGGTATTCAACCTATTCGGCTCTTTTGCCGAAAATTCGGCTGGCCGAATATATTCAAGGTAGCAATTTTTTAAATGTGCTTTTACATACACTTTTAACAAAGAATATTGCAGAATTACATTTCACTACATTTATTATAAAAAAAAAAAAACTTTTACCCAATTTTAAGTTGTGTAAGTGTGTTAAATAAAGTTACATATAATTTATCATTACAAAGCCTGAAATTATGATGCAAGAACAATATTTTTTAGCACTTTCCGGAGGAAGTCTGTTCCATTTGGTTTGATACACAAATAATACCAACTAGGGATATAACGAATATTCAGTATGAGGCCTATTCGGCCATTTCCTGAATATTCGGTCAGGCTGATTGCTAAATAGGTATTTAGCAGAATAAATTCAGGAAAGAAAGTCTTAAAAATCTTGTTTTAAATATATTTAATAAAGCACATTGCAGAATTACATTCCGGTACATTTATTATAAAAAATCTAACATTTATCCAATTTTAAGTTGCATAAAACATAATTGTATTTAATAATGTTGCATATAATTTATAGAAATATGTTCTGTATGGTTATACATATATTACCAACTTCACAAAATAAACGGTCACTATATAATGCTTGCAGGTGTTGAAAGATATTAACCGCTTAACTTAACAGCCCGAGAATACTCGTGCATCGAATTATCGCATTTTTTTGGTCTTAAAACTAAAATTTAATCATTAATTATCTTTAATTTTACACAAAAATTACCTAGACTCCATAAACATCTCAAGTATTATATGCCTTCTGAGATGAATAAAAACGACAACCGCTTTCCAAAACAGAAGGGAGCATCTTATTAGATAGCAAAGAAAATTATTAAGTTAAGTGGTTAACTTGCTAAATTAAATGGAAATTTTTTCGAATTTTTTTTCACCAATTAAGTTGAAACTTCATCCTAACTATTAAAAACTCGTTATCAAAATAGGAATTTACTTCTAGTAATTTTAATTTATCCATTCAATTTTCTTCTGTGTTTGTCATTGTCATGTTCAGCAATGATGACTCTTCCATTTCTTTGAAGCAATCCCAAAATGATAAAGAGTTTCTCGTTCATTATTTATTGGAATTAAGATATTTAAAATATCACAAATATACATAAAGGTATTAACATTATTTTAAATATACAAATAATAAAAAAATAATTTTATCTTAAATTTTTTCTTTTAAAATTTGAAAAATATTTCATTTACAATCAAAAGTAAAATATTTTTAAAAATTTAGTATTCGGTACATCCCTACTTAATATAGAATAGGTACTATTAATATGGACTATGTACTTTATAAGACTGGGCTTTATATTTGTTTTTGCTCTAAAACAGTGTGTCAATCTCGCGGCCCGCAACGAATATGCCCAGCGAACGTAACAGTATGTAACAAGATTTTTAATAAAATTTCGTAGCCTAATTTTTAAAATTCCTAACTATGCATAATTATTAATATCGAAGTCTTAGAGCTGAAGTTGAAACTAGGTTTTAATATTTTAAATCCAGGAAGAAGAGTTTTCTTCGGTTTTCTCCATAGATATAGGACCAGTACATAACCGTATGTAAATTAAGTTAATCGAGATCCAATGCTATTCAGATTTGAAGGGAAAATTCAGAAAATTTGGGATACTTGAATTTTACAAATATTTGTCAAAACACTCGAAAATTGGAATATAAAATTATTCCCATGGTTGGAAGTACTTATCTGTACGAGCAATAAGTTTCACATTGAAAGGAAATGAGCCTTCTGTCAGACTAAGATTACTGACATTCACCTTGTGACAGTTTTGAATGTAGTTACTGCGAATAAAATATCATCCGTAGTAGGAAAGATGGTAGCAGAGAAGAGAGTCAAGTGTCGGGAAGAAAACATTAACCATACCGTTGTACTTTTTCCTTTTTATACTGTGTTTTCGAAACAAACCTACATTTCTATAAAAAATGATTTTTCCCCCTTCTTACATAAACTTAGACATTGTTCATTTGTCTTGTGTAAAACAGTCCTGCAATTATCCTAACGGATTTTGAAAATAACTGATATATTTTAACAGAATTTTGTTTTAAAATACCAATAACCTATTTTCTCTGCAATGAAATCTGTTTTCTAAATGTATATGATTTAATTTCATAGTGGCAGGGAACTAGGCTGAAATAGCTAGATGGATGGATAAAATTTGGTATACAGTTTTATCATTAGAATTATTGATCAGTGTCAAATTTTTTATTTCAAAAATAAAAATGAAAATGATTAATTTGATTTAAATTTATCACTTGCATTTTTATGTCTAAAATATGTAATTTTACGGTCCTTGAATTTTCTTAAAAAGTTCCTTTAAAGTCAAAGTCCTTGAATTTTCTTTTTTCAATAGGAGTGGGAACTCTGGAATATTAAAACAATTAAATAAAGGACCTTTATTTTCAATTGATGATGATGACTGATAATCATCAATGATGAACCACATTTCTGTATCATTCAGTGGTTTCTGCTTGGATGTGCCATATACAATTGATGAATGACACAGAATTGATGATGAGGATTTAATGGACCTTTATTTTCAATTGATGCTGATCAATTTTTAATTGATGATGAATGATACAGAAATGTGTCTTTTTTTCTTTTAAAAAAGGTCCTTTAAAGTCCTTGATTTTTTTTCCTCTATAGGAGTGGGAACTCTGGAATATACTCCGAAGAAAATGATCTGGAAAAAAATATCAAAATGTATAGTAAAATAAATTATTTATGTTTTATATAAATATCTATTTTCTCTTAGCAAAGTGTTTACGAATATACCTAATATTATTTTTATTCATATTTGTCTGTCATCGTAAAACTGAAATTCAAATGTTGTGTAAATGGAATTCTTCCGTATTAGTTCAACCGTATTATACCATAATCGTACCATTCGAATGCTGTGTAAATCGAGTGATAACTGGATTTATAATGTAATAAATGGCTAGAAGCTGATTTAGGCGAGTGCGGTTTGACTGTTTATATGGGACTTATTTCACAAAATCTGTTCGTTGCTCACAAACTGTTTGAAAATATTTCTCGAAAAAACCATCGTTGCGTTTGCGCGCTTGAAAAAGTAATCTGATGCTGGGAGAGTGGGTGTACGCTGGATTCATAAAATTTACAATTCTCGGCGAGCTTAATAGGATATGATTGGCTTAATAAGTGTCTACTGGTTTGACGTTAATGGTTTTAGAAAGATTAATGGCGCCGTTATTAAAGTTGTTTACATTGCTTGCAGTCGCTTTAACGCCAGACAAATTTCGGAGTTGCCGTTGGGAAGTCCAATATGGGATCCGAAGTTTCGAACGGGAAGTGAAAGATTTTGTTTTAAAATAGTTTTTTTTTATTAATTTATGGTTGCAAGTTTTTTCTTCTTCTTTTGCTTGCTAGTTTTATAATATTGGAAGACGTTAACCAGGCAGGGCAAATTCTTTTACTTGATAAAGCCTTCATACTTTTTTAAAAAATAATTTAGATCAAGTCTTGTACGGCTGGTATTAAGTCTTATAAGTCTCATCCAAGATAGTACGTTCAGCTATGTCGATGAAATACGAGCGCCTTTTTTTGTGCCATTTAATGTAGGGTTTTTGAAACTCTGGTATGTGTACCACTAATGGTACATAATATTCTTTTTTGATGGTGCAGTTTTTACAGAAAAGATATTAATGTATGTAAAGTGAACCCTTACTCCTCATCATTTCAGCCCTCAAAATTGGTTACAGTTACTAAATATAAATATTACACCACTTAGGGTTTATGAAATTTAAACATGTTTAATATTTAAATTTTAGAAAATTAAGTTAATCAACAAGTTATTAATTTTTTATGAGAAATATTTCATTAAAACAATGGATGATCACTTCTATTCGATTACTTCCACTCGTACAAAAAAAAAAAAAACCTACGTAAATACTTCTGCATTGTTAAAATTTTAATGCTTTACGCTCAGAATTTATTCAGGCGGAAATGGAAATTATATAAACTTCCAGCGCTCATGGATATCATAATTTTTGTAGGACAAAATCAAATTTTAAAGCAAAATATGATGAGGCGGTGTAAAAATAATACCATGCCCCTGGCGGCATATGTGCTTCCTAAGTCACTGATGATAATTGGGAGGCGAAAAATCATATCATGCCCTTGGCGCCACTTACCCTCGCTATGTCACTGGTAACGAGACGTTAGTGCGCCTATGTCACTTTTTAATTCGAAATATGATACAATACCAAATAAAATACCATTTCCTTTGAGCCGTTTACGTGAGCTAAGCCGCTGATGATGATTGAGGAGGAGGGGCAACAAATCATATTATGACCCGGGCATTACTTACCGTCTGGGCCGTATTTCCCATAGAACCAACCTAGGCCACGGCATAGGACGCAGCAAGTCAGAGGGGACATACATACAGTAGAAATTTTTTAAAAAATGTACTGAAAATTGCTGCTTTATAAATTTATATTCATATACATGTAGTATGGGAGTCTAGGTCCCGTGTAAGGTGAAGTATGCAATTTCGTAGACAGGAGAGGACACAGTTCTGCTATTGTAGAAATTTAATGAACAAGACGAACGCAAACATTTAGATGGGACGAACATAAAAGGAAGGAGATAAAGTAAAATAATTAAGAGGGCGGTTATTGCCATAATCATGACGGCAGTTCAGGCATCACTCAATCGAACCAAGTCTGTTCTTCGCAAAGGCGGGCTCAGTTCTGTCGCTAGCAAGAGAAGAGATCCGTCGTGTCACGTGACGTCTGCTCGTACAGCGTTGCCAATCGTTGGTTCCAGACAGCATTCTTGACGGTGTGTGGGCGGAATCCCACATACATTACATAAAATAATAATTTGAGCAGTGCATTTACGATACTAATTTCTACAGTTTGTCCTATCTTACTCAGATATTTGAGTTGCTGCCGGATAAGTAAGCAGAAACTCGCTTCCCCTGTGGGTATAGTAATGGTGGGGCCTCCACCAGTGATACCTGTACGTACCTCTTCGGGAGGGGTCGGGCCGTGGCCCGGTGATGGGCTACTAGGACTCCGGCCTCAGTACGCGTAGCTATTACAGCGGCTGTTATTCAGAATTCCGGATGCTAATGCAGGGCTGGGTGATCCAGATCTTTCTGGTTATCTTACTCAGTTCGGTAAAAAGCATCTTCTGTGTTAAACAAAGTCTTGAGGGTGGGATGGGGCGCAGAATTATGTACTTTGACCTCAATGACAGCGACTAGGGGTAAGGAGACTGTCCCCCCATTTTTTGTGGAAAAATTTAATTTTTATTTAATTTTAGTTGCCTAAAACTAGGAATTATATAAAACAACAACAACAGTGTCCGGAAAGGCTAGCTAATTTTGTTGCCTACCCCCTTACACTCCGGGGTACTTTTAGGTGTCTACAAATATTTTGCACCCCATTACTTTTGCCACTGTTTTTCCCTAGGGCGTAAAAACATGTAAATACGCTCCTACCTACTCTCGCTACTCCACTGGGATTGTCGTGAGTCGAGGAGAAAGTGTATAAAAATATTTCTGCAGTATTCACTCTACAGGTTTCTTATTTAGCGACAAAGCGGCGTCTCATCTTACCCAACTGTTCGGTCCGCGATCTCGGAATTCCACCCGTGCTTCTTTTTTTCCCCAGTCAATTGTTAGTGGGGAAAGTGGCTGAAAGGTACCCTCTCCCAGGGGTCGAGGAGATTGGCCTCCCTTGAACCCTGCCGTCGTAAATTCGAGCCCTGCCTTCTGGATGGATGCCTGCCGACCCAGATATCTCTCCCCAATAACATGTTTGCCACCATCCGAATCTGCAGTTGCCCTCACTCGCCACCGGAAAAAGAGAGCGTAAATTATTGGATCCCGGGGAGGGAGAATGTTACTTTTTTTCTCTTTTATTTTTTTAGTTGGGCGCGATGTTTGAACTTCACTTAGCCCAGATCTATCTTCCGCCTTGTTTTAAAAGTAGGGAACTACTTGAAGTTTAAAGGTTGGATGGGCGCACTGGTATGTATCTGTAGAACCAACTTTTGTAGACAGGTTATTATGATTATTTTTTTTTACACAGCTTAGATTTCTTAGATTTTTCTTTGCTGGCGGTTGCTTTCCGGGTAGGAAAAAAAAAAAAAAAAAAAATTGCGACCCCAAAACAGGAAAATAGATTTAAAATGAAATTGATCTGTAAGAAATACTTCAGTTGACGATTGTGATAGATAATTTTTCACATCTTTTCTTACAGATATTGAGGAATCTGAAAAAAGAAGATATTGTGGAAATATTTTCAATCTGAATAGCAATTTACGCGATTCCATTCATGCGTCGATCCAGGCGAAAATTGGGTCCGTTTTGCTGCCCCTTCACAAAATTCCACTTCATAAAAACGGTCCCTTCAAAAAGTTCCACTTCATAAAAACGGTCCCTTCACAAAATTCCACTTCATAAAAACGGCCCCTTCACAAAATTCCACTTTTTTAAATCTGACTTCTATTTTAAAAGTTTTTGAATGAGGCACAAAATATATATACGAGTTTTTTTTTTTCCCGTATTATATCAAATTTCTGCATATATTTGGTTCAATGAAAACTTTTTTGAAACAATGAAACACTTTTGATATTAAACGTAAAATACAGAAATATGACTGCTAAAATTGAAGGTTTTGCAAGATAAAAAATTTTTTCACAAAAATATTTTTATTTTTCACACAAATATTTTTTCCCCACAAAAATATTTTTATTTTTCACAAAAATATTTTTCCCCACAAAAATGGGCCCCTAAAAAAAAGCAACCCTGGATCGACCACTGCCATTTGGGATCGCTCCCCAGGATATAAGAATCTTTAAACTAAGATTTTTGCATCTTCAAATTTTCTCTTCCTTGCTTGAATCCTAATGACTACACATGGATTAAAATTGTAAATCGGTATACACACATAGACGGAAATGACAAAAGGAATCTGGAGTTCATGCACTGATAGATATTTTCGATAAAATAATAATAAAATTAATTAGATAATTTAAATAAAATAATAATAAATTAATTAAATAATTTTGATAAAATTATAATATTAATTTCGATAAATTTAAAACGGACAAAGAAATGATTTAAAATTTGACCACATTTTCTGAACTTTAATCCGGCGCACTCTAAATTTTAATGAAAAAGACAAGCTGGGAAAAAGGGTCGAAAATTGGGATTGGGACAGAGACTGGGATAGCACGAACCTGACATAACGCAAATTTACAATATTCTAAGGAATTACGATACTGAATCACCTTTGTTCATTATAATAGGGCAACTAGTAGGATTCTATGTATAGTAAAAATTGGAAAGTATAATTCGTCAAAGATTGTTCTTTAAAAGTTAAATCTAAATAATATTTTTTTTTAAAGATTTTTATACAAACTGTTTACTAAAAGAAAGGGCCAAGACTGGATGTTTTGCACAAATCATGGAAAAACAGTCAAAAATCGGGACTGATCCGGCTAATACAGGACACTTGGTTATTTTAGTGTTACACTTGTCTTACAAATGGACAAGTTAAACTTCTAAAATACGCAGGGCCAGATTTCCTATAGGAAAAACCTAGGCCATCACCAGGGGGCGCATGTACAGAAGAAATAACAACCAAATATTTGCATTTTTTTTCAGTGTTACTTTGAAAAGGCCATATAAAAGGGTGTTTTAAAAATTAACAATTCGTTCCATTAAATATATTGAGCGATGCATATTTTATCTTCTGTGGACCTTATCGACTCTTACCTTTGAACTTATTTGCATTAAAGGAGATTTAATAAGAGCTGTCTACTTCAATGACAATTCAAACCTATTCATGGCTAAAATTATTTCAGACGATTTCAAGAAATGGAGTATTTTTGTAAGCGTTATTATTATTTCATAAGTAGTGAAATTCTGATTTTAAAATGTAATGCGGTTCAAAGATTACAAAGATAGTGTTAAGTGTATATATGTTTCAGAAATAAAATATTGTATATTAAATTGAAAATTATATATTAACTTTCTTTTAGCGGGGAGAGGGCGCCGAATGTGCTTTGGCCTAGGGCGTAGAAATTTGGAAATCCGGCCCTGAAAATAAGTGTAGCCATATTTAATACAAGGAGGAAATGCTTCAGCGTTACTACTCTGGAAAAGTGTTTAGGGTATTGTTTAGCAACGGATTCGGAAACCCTCCGCGCTTTTGCGCATGCGCCGGGCAGAGTTATTTTCATCAAAATATGGGGGAAGTGAAGAATGGAAGGATGATGTTTACATTTTGCTGAGCGTGATCTAACAAAGAACTCCGGAAATGCGCTCATATGACTCATTGCCTGACACCCCTTTCCGGTGTAAAATCGTCCAAAGGTGTTAGTCTCGGAATCCGTTGCTGAGCCGTACCTCTATGTGTTTTTAAACACATTTTTTTAAAACTTGATTTGTTTCATTCTTGTAAAGATGGAATTTCGAAATCGATTTTTCATTCACTTATTTACACATGTGCTAGAATTTTTGATTCTGTGCATTTCTGCTTTCTCCATGGCAATACTCTATTTTAATATAGTTTTCACATAATTTTCACAACTTAAATATCAGTTAATCGATTAACTTAATTAAATTTTGTTTCCATACTCTGGCAACAACTGGTATTGAATCTGAGAAAAAAAATATTTCCAAGAGCCCATAATATTTAATTTGGGATTATAAATTAAAGATTAAAAAATAGAAAACAATTGAAATAAAAAATTGCTTTTATTATAACAATAAAAAGATATTCAAAAACTTTTTTATCAAATTTTTTAAAGATACAATGTGTGTATTGATTTAAATTCGTAGACTGAGCAAGATCGCACACAGACAGAATCAGCTTCTTTTATTTGTACTTATCAAAAATTTTCTCCTAAAATTATTAGCATTGTATTTGACACGATGTTCAATAAATTAGAAAGCTAAAATAAAATATTCACATCGATGAACTCGAAAAGTGATAAACACGGCTTCCGAAAACTGCAAATGGTTTGCACTACTAATTACTTTTCGGAAATTCATCAGTATTCAGGTTGCTAATTATCGGTTTTGGCTCTAAATCGACCGAATTTGAGCTCGTAGTGCACTATCTCACTCTTTTCTGTGCAACACAGCAGACATGTTGCTGTGTTGCACGAATCTGCTTCTATGTTATGCAGAAAGTTGTATTAAAATCTACTTTTCAAAGAGTTTGAAAGTGATTTTGATTTTTACTAAACGGAAAGACACATTTCTGCTAAATGAAACTGATTCGAACAACGTTAATGGGTTATATTTACAACGAAAGTTGAAAGTCGACCCATTTTCTTTTAACAGATTGAAAATTTTCTAAGATTCGATGCAACATGGAACGAGGCCTTTTCTTGGAATAGTGTAGGGGTGGAGAACCTTTTAGCATTGAAAGGGCTCATTAAATATCGGCCATTGAGGAAAAGGCCGCACGAGCATGATATTAAGGGTTAGTGTTCTGTAATTATTTTAATACTAGAAGATTTTAAAAAGATTTTGCCACTATTATATCGGATATGATTGTCACAGATTTATTAACGAAAGTTGTAGTAGAAAATCTCATGCGCATTGGCGGAATGCTTAAGAAATAATAATGATAAAAAAAGCATGAAAAACAGAAATGATTCAATTGACACTAACTTTCGTTTTGCAAAATATATGAATTCCAAAATTAAGTACGGAAAAGAAAGAACCTTTTTAACAAAAACGAAAGTAAAGCTCTCCGAGAAGTGGAAAAATAAATTAATTCTAATATAACTTCGATTTGATATTAACGGAGTTCCGCGTCGATGAATCAACATAAAATAAAAAAAGGAGAGAAACTGCTATAATCAGCTAAAAAACCCTGTCATAACTCCTATTTGATATTTAATCGTCACAGAATCAAAACAGTATCCTGTTTGTATGCTGATTTGTAGACATACTCTCTGGTCTGAATCTCTTTTGGCACGTAGCCACGCCCACATTCCTGAGCGTTACGGAAATTTCTGGCCTATTCTAATATAGATTTCAGACAATTATATTATTTCAATGCGAATTGTAAAGAATTGGTAAGGCCGCATAATAAACTCAAAAAGGCCACAGGTTTCCAACCCCTGGAGTAGTACGTTATGGTGTGCCAGATCTCAAAGAAGTGTATGAATTTAGTCAAAATATTTGGTTGAGACATACCTTAAATATAGGGTTACCATAGTTTTTTGTTGTTGTTGAAATCCGGACACACTGGAGGGGGTGGGGGTAGTTTAGTAGTTATATTAACGTCCCGTTTTGAAGCAACACGAGGGCTATTTTGGGACGGACCTCGTAATTTTGAACCGCAGCCAGATGATGAGGACGACACCTGAGCTGGTAACCTCCTCTCAAAACTTCCAGACCGCACCAACGGGAGGACGTTTGGCCACTACGTATGACATTATAATTGTTCGATATGACTTCCTCGAGTCACGCGGACAACGTCCAGACTATAGTCCATTTCTTCCCACATTCGTTTCAGCATGTCTGGTGTTAGTAAGTTCAGAACATTACCTATGTGTGTTCGTAGGTCCCCTAAGTTGCTTGACAGTGGTGACACGCACACTTTGTCTTTCACAAAGCCCCACTAGAAAAAGTCACATGGGGTAATGCTCGGTGACCTGGGGGGCCAAGGAAACATCACTCTGTCTTTTGTTCCGGAGCGACCAATCCAACGATTAGAAATCAAATTGTTGAGGAACCTAGGTCACCGGACATTACCCCACGTAACAATTAATAAAAAAAATTAATATAAATATAATAGATAATGATAATTAATATTAACTAAACTCAGTTCTTAAATATTCCGGATTTTTTTAATCTGGTCTGTCGCTTTATATAATTTAAAATTTATAAAAATATAGGTTAATGTAGTTTGTATACGTCAGCGTCGGTCATGATGCGCAGTTTTCTTTTGCGTGGAATCTTTTTTTTTTCATATTGTTTTAATTAACTGCGACCAAGAGCGCTTTGAATATTAATGAGTAATATGCCTAATTAATGTTCTGAACATTTAATTAATGTAAATTTCCCTTTTGGTTCTTTATTCTGACATGTTTAGTCGAGATCGTGTTTTAAACATAATGATGGAAAAAATATGTAAGATAATGGCTGGATATTTCGACCATTAAAAGTGGAGGGGAAAAAATACAGAATATGATACGCCTTATAACTGACACAAGGAGAATTTTTTTGCTCATCTTCGAAATTTTAATGAATTTTACTAACGGAAATTTATTGATAAGAAACATGAGTAAACCACTCTGCCTGCCTCATTGTCGAATTCCTCTGCATTTGCTTTCAGTATCTGATCTCTTTTGTTTATGAAAGATTCACTTTTTTCCGAACGACGGTTGAAGTTGTCTGGAATCATTTCTTTAGGGCCCAGGTAGCACAATGTGTTGTACGATATTGTACAACATTGTTAGATATTATATTACTTTATACAATATTGTACATATTTTCCATTATCGTACAATATTGTGCAATATCTTTGTGCTAGTGGGGCCACAAAGCAAATACCATAATTGAATTTACAGGTACAGATTATTTTTCTGTATCTTTTTATCTATATTATTTTAAAAAGTGTCGCATTCATATGGAACCAGCAGAAGAGTTCTCCCTCAAATTTCCCATATATTTACATTGTAGGCTGTTTAACTTGGTTGTATCATGAAGAGAATCGAGCATGAATTTTTGACCTCTTTTTGTTGACCGATTAGGTCCAAAATTTGACCCTGATCTGCAATTTTGATGTCAAGACCATGTACCAAATTTCTTTTATTTTGTCACATTTTTTAGTCATCGCGGTCTCATAGACCAGAGGCTCCCAACCGAGCATGAACTTTTGACCTCTTCTTATTGACCGATTAGGTCCAAAATTTGACACTGATCTGCAATTTTGATGTCAAGACCATGTACCAAATTCCTTTTATTTTGTCACATTTTTTAGTCATCGCGGTCTCATAGACCAGAGGCTCCCAACAGAGCATGAACTTTTGACCTCTTCTTATTGACCGATTAGGTCCAAAATTTGACACTGATCTGCAATTTTGATGTCAAGACCATATACCAAATTCCTTTTATTTTGTCACATTTTTTAGTCATCGCGGTCTCATAGACCAGAGGCTCCCAACCGAGCATGAACTTTTGACCTCTTCTTATTGACCTATTAGGTCCAAAATTCGACACTGATCTGCAATTTTGATGTCAAGACCATATACTAAATTCAATTTATTTCGTCACATTTTTTAGTCATCTCGGTCTCATAGACCAGAGGTTCCCAACTTGTGGTACCCTGGGGGTACGCGAAATCAAATTTTTTAATGGCGGAAACAAGAAAACATAAGGGATTTAAAAATTTAGAGAATTTTGTTTCTCCAAGCAAATACTTGCTATTTTATAACTATACCACTTTAATAGTAGACTATTACGAAATGTCATTTTTAGCTATCCTTATAAGTTAAGATGAAATAATTACAATACTAGTTTCATTTGCTTTGGCGTTGAACTATTACTATTATAAAAATGGAATAAAATGTAAAATCAGAAATAAGTTCTGTAAATGTTATTAATTCGAGTCATTTCACTTTTAACCCTTTGAAAAGCCATTTTTTTCTGGTAGTGGTATAATATAATAACTTTGGGATTGAGATTAATTTGAGAAAATAAATTCATTTGACTTATTGGATGACTTCTATTTTTGTTAATTAATTAAATTAATTAATAATTAATTGCTAAGTGAAGGCACTTCGTTGTGGTTTGAGATAAGAAACTGGAACTTCCAGAGTTTTGTTTCATCGAAAAACTTGGCGATAACTTACGCCAATCTTAAAAATTGATGAATTTGGCGGGAAGCATACTTTCCACGGCCCTTAGAAAGGGCTAAGCTAAATTAAGCTGACCTTAACATTATTAATAAAAACTTCTTTACGTAGACGGATGGTTCGAGGGGGGTGGATATGATAATAGGGGGTACGCGAAAACAAAAAGAATAATCAAGGGGTACGTGTGGGGAAAAAGTTTGGGAACCCCTATCATAGACAATAGACAGCGCACGAATGGATAACATAGACACACTTCCGTTGACGGATTTCCGCCAAAATTTGATAGATATCTGCAGTTTTAGTGTAAAAACCACATACCAAATTTCATTATCCAATTTCATTCCGTTTCGGAATTCTCGTGTTCACATACATAAGCGAGAAATTCTGACAATGTGTTCTTCCGATCCGGGAATGTCTAAAACCTGAAGATTCATCAAAATCTCGAGTCGAATTCGACGATTAAAATACTTTCTCTTTTTATATTTCGTATTTGTGGATTAGCCTAAGGTTTGCTTCTTACAGAAAATTTCCCAAATATTCTTTTGAATCCATTTCGAATTGTTCTTAGCCCTTGAAAAAGTGAACTTGAATGGATTCCTTGTCTTGTTTTTTGCTTTTCGTTTCCTTCGAATTACTATAGGATTGCTTTTATTACCTTCATTTTTTACTTTTGACTATATTTGTACAATTATTATTTGTCTATAGTCAATTCATAATCGTATTCCACCTTAAATGCACCTAGCGCTCTAATTTTCTTAATCCAGTGTGCATTTTGTGTCTGGAAACGTAATGTGGCTTCCCAGCCCAGTATAAGATAACAGTTAGTTACATGGCATGCGCCGTTCGGTTTGTCACGTGTTTGTGACTTCATGTGAATTGTCTTCATGGAGTGATCAAATATGAAAGGACAAGAAATAGTAATAAATTAAATTTTGCTCAAAATATTAGTTCTCAGACATTAGTTAGTTAGACTCCGATTGCTTTAGGGCACGATTTAAGTATTTTATTTTACATAGATATAAATATGGCATTTCGTCTGGCTCAGTATACCCAACGAATGGCTCTTGCGCCAATAAACCAAAACCAAACCTCAACCATTAGTTAGTTCGTCAATTGTACTGTGTTAGTCCCCTGATATTTAAAATTCTTTTGAACCATTAGCATATTTAACAAAAATATAAAGTAGTAATGGTTAAAAGGACCCATTTTCATCGATATTTTTCCTCCAAAAATTTTTTGGACGCCACTTATACCTTTACTTCTCAGAAACCTACACCGAGGCCATGATACTTCCTCGTGCCCCAGTGATGTAATATATTTTTATGCGCCATTGTCTAATCATTTCAGTCGAGGCAAGCACGCGATTTACGAAGAAAATCAATTTTCATCTGAATATTCTCATTAAATGTTGTTTCCCGGCAGCCGTTTTATTTTCGTTCGGAAAAACAGTCTCGACTCGAATGCATCACGATTAAGTTAAGTATTCGGTTTGTCGTGAACGCTATCATTGTATTTTTCGCTTGTGTTATGGGGTTCTGTTATTTCCTTTTTTTGATTTGTTTTTATAGATTTTATTTAACTTGATGTTTTTCGTTTTTGTAAAGTTGGAATTTCGTAATCGATTTTTCGCGCATTTCCTGATGATATAGTTTTCAAAATTTGTATACTTCTGTATTCTCGATCATAACACACTAATTTAATATCTTCAGAACTTAATTATCAGTCAATCGAATATTAGCTTAACTAACACCACAGTTTAATTTAATCGGTTAATTTCATTAAATTTGGATTCCATAACCGTGGAGCCACCTGATAGGGAGGGCGGTTATTTTGAAAATAACCGATTTTCGGGGGGTTTTTTTTATAAAAAAACAAACGTTTGTAGACAATTTTTTTATTTATTGTTTTTACAGGAAATTAGTTCATTGGCCAATATTTATCTGTTCATACAGACTCTTTCAGTAACCCGCCAACCAACAGACGCCTCGAGGAAGCGATTGTCGTTGATTAGCCTAAGATGATGAAATTCAAAGCTTCATAACTTCGTAAATTTTAGTCTAATGGAACCTAAAATCGATTCTGTTTTCCGATCCGGTTTTATTGCCCGGTTATTGGATTTTTTAAAAAATAACCGGTTGGAACCGGAACAAAAAATAACCGAAAAACCGGTTAACCGAAATAAAAATAACCGGTAGGTGTTCCCCATCCCTACTCTGCTGTACTAAATATTAATATTTATTATTTGGGGGGTCCTGGAAAATCCTGACCGAATTACTCCCAAGATTTCCCACAAAATTTATAGGAAACCTCTAATGGGATAACGAATGGACCCATATTATTCAACATACTGATATTTAGACCCACGAAAATAGTGTATTTCCCACAAAACTTATAGTTTATAAAGACTCTTTCAGTAATTTGCCAACCAAAAAAAAAACGACTCGAGGAAGCGGTTGTCGTTGATTGGCCTAAGATGATGAAATTTAAAGCTTCATTACTTGGTAAATATCAGTCTAATTGAACCTAAAATAGAGCCTATCTTCCGATGCGGTTTTCTTTATCCGATTATTGGATTTAAAAAAGAAAAAGGTTATAACCGGGACAAAAAAAAATTAACCGAAAAAAAAAAAACGGTTAACCAAAACAAGAAAACTGGTTTTCGGTTAAAACCGGTAAGTTTTTCCCATCCCTACCACCTGGTAGTGAATTTTAGGGAAAAAAAATGATTTCAAGATTATGAAGCTGATTAGCTATATTTAAAATAACAGACTTGTAATTGTTCTTGCTACCTGTTGGACACAAATTGAACTATGGATTTGAATCCTTACTACACAGAAAAAACAACGTTTCTAGAATACCATGAGAGTGTTAGTGCAAAATGGTTCACTTAAACCCTGAACCTTTCATATATAGCTGTGTGCCTGTGCCAAATTGACGTGGATAAAACGGTTAATAGAGTTTGCCACCTCCGCCGTTTTGCAGTATTGCAAATATTTTAACGCTAGGGTTGCAGACTGAGCTTAAACAGTCGTGTTCTTCTAGAATACTTCCATCTTTTTAATTTTTACTAGCCGTCTTCGGTGGAATATAATTTCAACTGAATCTCTTAGTTATAAATTGATATTCATGGTTCCCTTAAAAAAGTAATTTTAAATTTCAAATTTTGATATATATTTAACCCATGTTCTTTCAGTAGTCTTGCACCTCTTTTGTTCGTTGTCTGCATGAACGTCCCTAATGGAGTCGAGTAACTGTCTGTGTCATGTAGCATCAACTTCACTCTCTTATTCGTCTTACAAAATATGCATTTGATTTTAACTTTAAAATATAGCGGCACATTTTACGTTCAGCCGCCTATTAGCTGTATGAAATTATGGTGATTAAAACATATCATTAAACATTAAAATATTACCTTAGCTTTCAACAATGAAAAGGGAAGGATTTTTAAGGAAAAACGCCAAAATTTCGATTATTTTTAATTAATTAAAATTTTAGTTAAAATTTCAAATAAAAAAAACCCGGCTCCGAGGTGCACATTCCCACCCTCCAAAGAATGTTCGTGTAAAATTTCGTAGCTGTAAGTTCAACGGTTTGCCCTGTAGACAACTGCAACACACAGACACACACACACATTCTCCTTTAATATTAGTAGAGATTTATAATTTTATGTTTATGTCTCATTATTAATCAGTTAATAATATAAATCTAAGTCATTGTTCTTGAGAAAAATAAATACATTCTCAAATGCACTTTCAATCGGTATTTCTGGGTTAACTCTGGGAAGGTGCCGAAATTTCTTGAAACTTCAGAATAATTTTCTTCAGAATCCCCTAGGTTGACTGAATGAATATCCAGAAAATTATAATCTTGCAGAATAAT
>BGPR01008388.1:0-64059 GCA_013235015.1 Araneus ventricosus | reverse complement strand
AAAGTCAAACTTTTAAGCTGTTTTTTGCTATTTGGGATACAATTTCCGTAAATGTGTACTGAAGATAATAAAGGCTGTTTCTTCCTGAATAAACTGGTTTTTGTTTCATCAACCTCGGGTTCACCTGTTCAGAGTAATATAAGTTAACACAAACCTACAATTGCAAAAATCAGCATGTTTTGTAAAACAAAAATGGCTGCCATCGGAATTCAGAAAAAGATAAAAAATTAAAATTAGTCTTTTTGGACTCTCTAATTATGTAGGAATCAACGTACAAAAAATCATTGGATTATAAAATGGTCAAGCAACCAGTTCTAGATCACTTGACATGGGGAACTTCAGCATTTTTTTTAAAACGTGTGAAAGCAATCCGTATTTATAAAAAAATCATTCTAATTTCAAATATGCAAGTGAAATTTCACAAAAAAATTTATTTAAATATTGAGGATGAAAGACACACTGAAATAGCAGGAATGATGATGCAGTCCTGTTAGGAAAAAGATAAATTAATCATAATATATTGTATTTACCTTTTCTCGGTTTTTCCTGACCTGAAGTTTTCAAATGTACACGATAAACGCCTACATAAACAAAAACGTAGTTCGCTTCTGTTCATTCCCGAGAAATTGTTTTTATTAATCATTAAATACATTTCTCTTAATCTATAAACATATCAGTATTATAAATAATAAAGTTCATAATCTCGTGCTGTATTAGTTTTGTGCAAGATTAAATTATTTTTAGATGCGATCATCTAATTAGCATAAGATTCCGATATTTATGTTTCCGAGTTGTAACTACCTCATTGTATGCAAATCTTTCTCGTGTGATCGCCAGAAGATTGTATAAAAGCGGTTGCAAGCATTTTGTTTTGCTTTTATCCTCTTTGCTTTCGCTCACTGTTTCACGCTACTGTTGCTCAAGTGAGCATGTAAATATTTTTCTGTTTTTAAAGTTGTAATAGTAACTTTGTGCTTTTATATTTTTTGTTGCACTTAAAAGTAATAAATGCCGTTAGCCGTAAATATTGTTGATTCTGATTTTAATCAACTAAAAGTTGTTGCATTAAAAGTCATATTAGTATTCGATTAGATTTAAAGGCCACTGCGTGATTATTGAATTTCTTTGAAGTAAAATACTGCCAAAGTTTTACGTAATATTTCTAAAAGAAATAGAAATCTCATTAAGTCCGAAACGCATTGGGCGAGTAGATTTTGATGCCACATGTACCTTCCTTCACATACTTCTTTTGCTACTTTTATGCCGTGTTTTGATTTGAGGCGTTTGTACTAGCTTACATTTTAGAAGTGAAGTTTTTGGCTTTTCTACTATTCAGCGCTTAATTTCATAATGGATATTGGTTTTGTACAAGGGAAATCGGATAATTTGCCAAGGATTGATTCTACAATAATGGCAAAGAAACTGGATACAAAACACCATCTCATAAATTATTTTGTAAGAAAAACTGTTTGTACCTTCCCTTCAATGCATTCAGTAACCGGAACAAAGCTTTATACTATACCACAATAGACTTCGCCTTAGGAAAAATGGGTAGATTTTCAAAAGCTTCAGGCAGCAATAAATTGAAGTGGGGCCCTAGGATATTCCGAGAAGATGCGATTTCTGTCGCCCAAGAAAGAATGTAAAGCTAAGAACCTGATTTTGCATATTTTTTGAAATTTCGTATTCCTAAAAAAAAAAAATACAGGAATATACTTATTTCAGAAGTTCCACACAAAATAAATTCAGGTATGGCATTTTTTTTTTTAAATACACGTGTGCCTTTGAAAATTTAATTTTATTTTTTATAGTTTTATATTACTCTGCTATGAAGAATATAAATTATTTCTTTCTTACAAATATTAATTTTAAGATATTAGTTAATAGTAATTAATATAAAAAATCCCAAACATGACCGAATGCGACTAATCTAGGAATTTAATTTGTACCATGTACAATTCAACAAACCATAGATGTGCCGTCAGATGAATTTATCCACCTTTTTTCAATTGTAATAATTGATAAGTAAATTGACTTTTTGAAGACTGATTTTGATTTGAATAGACTCGTTGAATCTAAATTATTTATTTTGCATAAAAAATTCTGCTAATTATTTTCTTGCACTACGAATGAAAACGATTTTCATCATCAAAAAAGTCTTGAATTTAAACTTATATTTAAGATATTCTAATTAATTTTGAATGGTACTGTAATTTAAAAAATATATATATAAGAAACATTTGAATATCCATGGAAATAATATAAGCAGTAATATAACGAGCAAGTTTTTATTAAAATCTCAAAGAAGTTGGGACAGCCTCTGTGTCACTGCCCCTCAAAGGGTTAAAATATAAATTCCATGTAATCAAATAGAAGGAAAAAAACTAATTAAATTTAACTATTTGCTTTAAAATTGATAATTAAAATCTCACCTTATACTTGTGTTCAAAACAAAACGGCTATTGTGTTCAAGGCTGTTTTTTACTGTGCTTTGAGATATAAAATTTTAAAAGATATAATATAGATAAATTACTCATCGGGTGCCATTATAGTTGTATTAACACATTTAGGAACAATACAATACTTGTATCTTTCTGACATTATATTATCTGGTATGGTAGTCAGAAAGTATAGAAAAAAAAGCAAAATCTCTATAGCAAGCAAACAGGAGCTCTCCCCTGTTTGGGCACATGTGACGTCAGACCGCTTCTCAGCAAGATGGATCATTTTTCCGCATCATCTGAGAGGCGAACTTTGATTGCAAATATTAAAAAAAATAATAACTGCCTAGAAAATTTGTTTTAATGTTATTGTTCATTTTGAAGCTTTTTCAATTGATTAAAAAAATAAAAATGCTGAAGTTCCCCATTGTTTAAACAAATATTTACTTGCTTGTATCTCTTCCATTGTTGAAAGCTAAGATAATATTTTAATGATGTAAAATGCGCTGTACCATTTTAATGTTGAAATGGCATTTTTTGGCAATGGCAAATGCATATTTTGCATGAGGAAGAAAGTGAAGTTGGTGCTAACAATCTGCAATTAGATGTTACATGACATGGACAGCTACTTGAATCCCTTAGGGATGTTCATGCAGACAATGAACTGAACAGGTGCAATGCCACTGAAAGACTATGGATTAAATGTCTATCACAATTTTAAATTTAAAATAACTTTGTAAAAGGAGCCATGAAAGTCAAATTATGCATAAGAGATTCAATTGAAATTAAATTCCTGGCGAACAAGCTGGCCACTGAAGGCGGTTAGTGAGTATATATAAGAGCAATTTTTTACTTTCTCATATACGAAGTTTACAAAGAGAAAGTATTGCAATCGTCAAAAAATTCAAACTCAAGATTTTGATGAATCTCCATGTTTTAAACCTCTCCGAGTCTAAAAATCACAATTTTGGAATTATGTATGTCTGTCTGTGAAACATGATAACTCAAAAACTATTAAAGTTAGAGGGATGAAATTTGGTATGTGATGTTTACGCATAATTTGTATGTTTCTGACAAATTTTGGACAAAATCCATCCACAGGAAGTCTGTCTGTGTTCATGTGAACACGATAACTCAAAAATTTAAATAGCTAGATGTATAAAATTTGGTGCACAGTTTTATCATTGAGAATGTAGGCCTGTGTCAGATTTTGGACCAAATCTGTCAAAGGGTTGCCTGTCTGTCAATCTATATAATTGCATACTTGCAAACACAACTCCTAAACACTATGACTTGATGAATAAAAATAGGTATGAGGTCTGCAACATTAATTGTAGATCCGTGCCCACTTTTCGTTTCAATTGGTTGGAAAAAAGGCATTCAAATTGCATATTCAGTTTCTTCGCCATTCTTTGACTCAAGAATAGGTGTGACCGATATGCATGGTTTCCCCCACCTGTGGTTAGGGCAGATATGAGAAAGTTTTGGGGAGACCACTCCCACTGGTTTTGAGTATTGTATGTATGTTCGTTTCTTTTTTCTACTCTATGCACGGTCCAAACCGTTTGGCTTACCACGATCAAATTTGGCATAGTGATGGATTAGCACAAGAGGGAGCTAATGTCATAAAAATTATTTTAAAATTCAAATTAGATTTTTATTTATTTAATTTTAAGTGGCGAATTTGGGCGTTTTTTGCCTATTTTTGCAAATTTTCTTTTTTCTCCGTTATTATTCACATGCATGAAGAAAAGTTAAGCTTCCAGTGTTTTAATTTATTAATTCTTGCATTTTTTCACTCTCTCTCTCTCTCTTTCTTTTTTTTTTAGTCTTTTGATGTTTTATTTTGTAATGTATATTTTTCACAACATTTTGAAAGTTCTATTAGTTATTGTATGGTATATTGCTTAAGAGAAATTACCTTTTTCCAAACTTCTTGCCTTTTCATTCGAACCATCTTGTTAGAAGGTAGTAAAAAGGCCAGTTTTGAAAGTTTTAATTCATCAAGAAAGAATTCAATGGAGATTTATATTTGTTGGGGAAAGTTAGTGACAGTATTTATAGAAAAAAACGGTGAGGAGTATATGAAAAAATTTAGATTCTGAGCAACGCTGGGTTTTCAGCTAATATACATGCAAATATTGAATGCATTTTAAAACATTTTCACTTCTCATTATTCTTAAAATATTTATTGTTAGTTTTCTACTCAAGTCAGTAAATATTATACTTTTACAAATTTGCTTGGCCATTCTATCTATTTGTAGAAAAAGTTAATGAAATATATGCTTCTTTTCATATGTTATTTTACTAAATGTTTCTTCACTCTTATCTATTCCTCCTATAGCAAAAAATATTTATTCTGTTGTAATATTGTTTTAGAAATAGGAATGAATTTTTGATTTATTGCTTAGTTATAATTATAAAAGTTCACTGTTTTTGAATATTCAGTTAAAATTTTTGTTATTTGTATTATAATTTCAGTATATTTATAAAAGTATATATTTTCTGCTAAAATGCCTTTTTCTACCATAAGTGCATTTTTAAGTGCTAGTTTTTGCTACTTTGTATTTTCATTTTTAATTTCCTTTATAATGCCCATTTCATCATATTTCAGTTATAATACCAGTTTTTAAGACAGAATTTTATTTTCTAGATCTCCTATCTAGCTTATACTGCTCACAAAAAGCTAGAGATTGTGCGATGGAAGATAGAATGAGAATTATATTGGAAGAAAGGGATGCTGCCATTCAGGAATTAGAAAATATGGTTCAAATTATAGCTAGGTTGTATAAATAATATTGCATGTTATTTTTTTATAGAGTAGTCTTTGTTTCCATTCTATTTTAACCAGCATAGTTTCTGAATTAGTTAAAAATGATAAATTGATGAACTTACTCTGTATTTTTCACTATTGTTAAGGGGCTCCAAGTGGGTTAGACAGTTGCAGTAGTAAATGTTGTTGCCATTAATTTTTTGTGCATGCTTTTGTGTTTTAATCAGTAAGAGTCTTATTTGTGTTCTCCTATACAATTATTTTATTCTTTTGATTAAAAGGGAATGAGTTGTTGAAACAATGATGGGATAAACTTGAAGAACAATCAAGTGAAGTCGGTGATGCTCAAATCACACATTAGAATGTTTTAAATGTTATTAAAGGAGCCTTGAAATACATTAAACAGCAAGAGGAAGCCACAAGTGCAGACATAATACTTTTCATAAGATGATATAACAACTAGTAAACAACTTTTTATATCTGTTTTTAAATCTTGAAATAAACATATCCTAGAAAGATATAATACTTGGTACAGTATGGTAATACCTTTATAAGGTAGTATATTGTATTTTACATGAAAAATGTTTCCTGTTTTTCTTTCCTTGTGTTCTAAAATTGACAATCCCTTTCACATCTGATTTTACTATATTTTGTTGCAAATTGATTTTTTAAAGTATATTTAAAAGTTTTAATATATATTTATTGTCTTAAAATATAATTTGTAGTGTTTTGTCAGTTAAAGCTAGTCTTGGCTGATTGGAATGGTTTGACTTTTTAGAACAACCTCCATAAAAAGTTCACAGTTCTTCCCCAAGGGCCATACATAAATCATACAATATTGCTTGTTGATGATTCATACAATCCCAAAACTAAAATTTTATTTTACTAATATGCTTATTTAATATTGAAAAACATTAGTGATAAAAACTTAAAATATAATCTCAATTTTTGCCGTTTTTATATTTGCTAATTTTTTTTTTTTTTTTTTTTTTTTGCCTTTCATAGTCCACTCATTTGTATTTCTGGCAGGGCCATCCATCTCCTCCCCCATTTAATTAACAGTAATACAGTTTCATCATTTTGTTTTACTATGAGAGAATATTCATTGCTGTTGAAACTTGCACCATTTTTCAGATGTACAGTTTCTTCTTCTTGTAAGCTTAATCTGTTTGATTACAAAACTGTCAATTATTTTTGTATTTCTTTTGTGATACAATATACGTATGCATTGACTTATTGTTAATGTTCAATTATATGGCTCTATTTATTTAGGAGCTTTAAAGATGATGCAATAGAAAAGGAAGGAAAATTTTCTGATAAGGTAGGTTACATTTTTTTAATTAAGATGCGGCTTACTCTAATTTAGACCTGCATTTTTTTGTTGTTTTACAGTTATTTTATCCATATTACTAAAATGCACACACACACACACACACAAAAAAAAAACCTTCCCTTCTGTGACTCATGACTAACAAAAATAAAAGTAATGTCCAGTATTTTGTATTGAATGTGCCTTTCATTCGTATTTATCAAATTCTGAAAAACTATGTGTCACTGATTATTTCTTAATCCTTTAACTGCAGGTGTGGTTTATAAATCACATTATATAAGAAACTACCTGCAGTTAAAAGACTTATTTATTTCTTTACTTTTTTTATTGCCATACTATCTTTTTACAGTTAATTACATAATATGAAAATAGTAAAATGCATGAATTTGCTGATGCATGTATTATGTCCTGTGTATGAGTTCTTCCTTTCTTTTCTTATTTTGTGTTCCTCAGAAGTCCAATTTAAATCAATACCCGAATTAGTGTATAATTAACTAATGCATATCTCTACTAATAATAAAGCAGAATGTGTGTGTGTTGGCACTCTACAGAGCAGACTGCTAGACCTAGAACAACAAAATTTTGTACAAACATACTTTAGAAGGTGGGAATGTGCATCTCGGAGCCGTTTTTTGAAATTTTAATTAATTAAAAATTAAGTTAAATTTTGGCGTTTTTCCTTAATAACTTCCGAAAATATGAAGAACAAAAATTAATTTTACTCCATCTGAAAATTTAAAAAATTATCTTTTCAATGATATCAATTAAGTTGTCATACGATTTTTTTCTCTAATTTTAATAAATTTAAAGAATATTTTTCGGCATAATTTACAATAATACTTTTCATTGTTTAAACAAATATTTAATTTTGTGTTTCTCTTCCACTGTTAAAAGCTAAGGTAATATCCTATTAGATTTTACTTTCTTTTTTAATTTGATCAATTTTTTTTGTGAAATCTGTAGAGAAAGTCCTCAAGATAGTAAGTATATAATCCAGTAAACTGAACGATTATGGTTGCTATGTTTTAATTCATTATATTGGCATGTTTTAAGCCAATTAACATGCTGCTGGGTGTAAAACGTGCTGCGCTATTCTGATGTTGAAAGGAAATTTGTTAAAGTTCACATCAATTACTTACAGTTGGATGTTACTTGACATGAACAGTTACTTGACTCCATTAGGGGCGTTCATGTAGACGAGGAACAGAACAAGTGCAAGGCATGAAAAGAACGTGGGCTAAATGTCTATCGCAATTTGAAGTTCAAAATTACTTTGTTAAGGGAACCATGAATATCAAATTATGCATAAGAGAGTCTGTTGAAATTATATTCCTGGCTAAAAAGCTAGTCACTGAATTACCATAAATAGCATTGCTCTGTGGATACTTATTTCCAATTGCACAATAATGAATTATTATAAGCACCCATTAAAGAATGTTTTTTTTTGTAAAATTGAAGAAACATAATTTAGAAATGTCAAACAAAGTTTGAACTCTTCTTTTCCTCCACCCCACTCAATGATCAGCCCACAGCTTGGTTGAGCTGGCAGAGTTGAAATTTTGCAACTGGAATTTTGTAGATTTGAGACCTGATTCCGTGGACTGTCTGCTGTATATACAGGCCTGGTGCACATTACATCTATTGAGGTTCAGATTTCCTCTCGCTGGTGTGGTGTGAAAGTTTGGTGATAGATGGGCCATCACAGGTGGTTCCTCAGAATCTGATTACAGTTTAAAATTATGATGTCTGTTCGAAAATGGTTCTGATGGATCTTCAAAAAGGATATTAATCTAACTAAACTAAACTCACTTCATGACTATTTATTTCTCTTTTATATTTGGATTTTATTCTTTTAATAAATTTTTGTACTTGTTACTTTATATAAAGAAAGTACCAGAACTTTTATCTGATTTTTCTGAAATCAGAATAATTTTCAAGGAACTGATTTCCATAATTGCAGACCTGCAATGTAAAGATAACATTTTAATGTTTCATATTTCATTTGTTTTTGTTTGTTACTGGCAAATCACAATAGAATTGTATGTCAGGATGTCAGCAATTTGTATTTGGGTGAAAACATTCCTGTATTTGCAGGTCAAAATTAAGTTCAAATAATTTAACTAATAATTTTCATTAACTTATTGATAGCATATGGGCAACTGAACTTAAATGTGTTTTTCAGACTAGTTGTTTAACCACTGTATTATATAGAACTTCAAGTCACTTCTTGAACAACTAAATTAATCATTTTTTAAGGGAAATTATCTGTATAGAAATGTGATGATAAAAATATGAGATAAGCTCTTTTGTATTCTTATTTTACTGCTTTTTATTTTAATCTCGGATGCTTCTATATTTTTCAACATTTTTTTTATGAGTATGGTATGAAAATCAGACCTCTAAAATTTGTCCTTCTGTTTTCATTATAAATTTGATAAGTAACATATATAAAACTTAGCATATTCCATAAGTTTATATTCATCTCGCATAATTTCCATCTTGTGTGTTTCCCCAGCTGCGAGTGAATGATTTGCCAACAGCTAACAATAAACTTCATTGTGGCCTCTTCTTTTTTTTTGTACTAACTGCTGATAAACATTTGGTGTTGTGCATAGCAATGTTCTTGTTCTTAAAAAATGATGTAAAATTAAAATGAAATTTGTATTCTGATTATTACTTGTTCTTTTTGTATCAATATCGGACATTTTTTTTGTAAAGTGTATCTTTGATGTATAAAATGTTGTTTAATTTGTGCACTATGAAACTGATCTTTTTATGTAGGAAATCAAGGATTTGCTAAAAGAAATTGAAGTAACATATAACCCAGCCAAGCTTTTACAACAGCAGCGTTTGCTTTTAACATATTTGTATCGCTCCAAGGAGTTAAAACAAGATTATTTGAGGCATGAGCTGAAACTCGCTGTTTCTGAAAACAATCATCTGAAAGAAAAGGTATTGAAAGTGCACTAACCGTGTCTTTTCATTTTCTAATGCTTCATTCGTATTTCTTGCTACTTTTGCTTTCAGAATAAACATTTAATTTAATGACTGAATTGCATGATTTTTATACGCATTATATAAAAAAGGACTAGGTTTCCTTTTAAAAAAATACCTGAAATGTTTGATCATTGTTATCAAAATCTGGCTTTTGTAGCAGGAAATTCTAACCCAATCAGTTAAGAAAAATCCTTTTAAAGCAATTTTTTTAAAAATTGTCATTTTAAAAGTGATATATGTCTAGCTAATAATAGGCACATTTTCACTCAACAAATTAATTGGCTTAAATTTTAAAGCTGCTTATTTCAAAATTTAACATGAAATTCCATTGTTTTAGATATAGTGAAACAAAGCAAATCTTCACTTTATTTTAAAAATAAAGGAGCACCATAGACAAATTAGTTGTTGTGAAGTTCATGGGCATAATACCTTTTCTGAGTATAGTATGTTCTCAGATTCCGAAACCCTCCACACTTTTGCGCATGCGCCAGTTGGAGTTATTTTCACCAAAATAGGGGGAAAGAGAAGAATGGAAGGGGAGATGTTTACATTTTACTTAGCATGATCTAACAAAGAACTCCAGAAATGCGCTCATCTTACTCATTTCCTGACACCCCTTTCTGGTGTAAAATTGTGCAAAAGTGTTAGTCTCGCGATATTATGATGAACTATATAAATATTTTTATTATCAAGTTTCAGTATCAATAAACGAGCAGCATGTATCGCATCTGAATTTTTTTATGATTTCATTGAAATTTTTTTAACCCCTTAACTGTGTAGTTTTTTGTGCTATCTAATTAGAGGGCACCTTCTGTTTTGGGAATGTGTTGTCATATTGATTCAGTTAAAAGTTTAGAACATCTGGAATGTTTAAGGATTACCCATCATTTCTATATTGAGTAGCAATGTCTATGAATGATTAAATTTTAGCTTATAAGTTTAAAAATATGATAATTCAATGCAAAAGTCACGCTCAGGCACTGCAGTTAATGGGTTAATTAACATTCGTTTCTGAAGATGCTGGAGAATGAATTTGATGTTAATAATAAAATTCTCCAGTTTTAGAATAAGATCTGGGCAAAGTACTTGTGCCCTGAGCATCGCATGTACAATAATTTCTACATACATAAATTTTTCTCTGAAAAAACTTCATAATGAAGTGCACATAAAATAGCTTCAGATCTTTCTATGTCATCAAGAAATGTGCCAAGTGTTAGGCGACAGCCCATATAGTCGCCTATAAACATCGACTATCTTACTTCATGCATGGATGCTTAAGTATCAAAGCATATAGTACGAT
This sequence comes from Araneus ventricosus, assembly GCA_013235015.1. NCBI lineage: Eukaryota > Metazoa > Arthropoda > Arachnida > Araneae > Araneidae > Araneus > Araneus ventricosus. Next base: position 53,218 of record BGPR01008388.1, on the reverse strand, counting down.
TTAAACTTTAAGCAGAGTAATTTAAACCACAGTAGAAACATTACTGAGATGTCTAACCTTGACCTTTAGAATAGTGATTGACTAAACATGTAGTCTTTAGGTGCAATTCAGAGAAAAAACGTTAAATAAAATCCAACATTTATTTTCAACAACATGAAAGAAACAACAAAGTTTAAAAATTAATATTTGTAAATGCATAGAAACATTTAAAGTCAAAATTTAATGCAACAGGAAAAACTATCGCATCGAATCCAGTAAGCCAGTGAGAATAATTTAAACTGATGACTAGCAAAAATTCATGAACTTAGAAAAATAGATGCGTGACTTAAACTGATTACTTAGACCTTTAAACAATTTCAATGAGGTTTCCGATAAGTCTTCATGTATTAGCCAATTCAGTTCCGAACTTCTAAGCGTTGAAAAGCTGCACTCACATCGGTGATCTTCAAATCAAAAAGAAACAACTCTTGTGTTTCCAACTAAGATTATATTTAACGTGGCTACACATCTCGACAGAAGATGTGGTAAACATTCTAGATAAAACTAAACGAAAATAGAAATGAGACTACTCTAAACAAAACTAAATTCGAGACTACTATAAACGAAGCTAAATTCTCCGTAGTTACCTCCAGCTTAAATACTCTATCCAGAGCATGCGTCGTAAGCAAATGTCTGATAAGCGATGCGTATTAACAGCCGCTCATTTGCATAAATAACAAACTCGCAATCTTTCAAGCACGAGTGATGTGAACTGAAATTAATCAATATGCATCGACTCTCAAACTTAAACATCGCAAAGCATTTATGCCAAACATGCGGCGGCTGGTAAGTAAACAACTTTAAATAAATATAAATATTTCTCTTCCTAATTAAAGTAGAGATGACAAGACTCAGTGCAAAGCATCTTATTGCTAACACCAAGATGATAAAAAAAATATATATAAAATTTCCCAACTTGCTTGTTGTATCTAATTATTAGGACTGGGCGATGTATCGATTTATCGAAAAATATTGATTTAACGCCTATATCGCTAAATTTATTTAAGCTTACGCTGATTCCCGATATATACACTAATTCCCGATGTTGACGGCGATTCCCTCCCGCAGGCGCAAGCACATGTTCTCCTTTCGTTGATCGTAGACGAAACATTAGCGCAAGCATCATATCGATAGACCCTCGACCGCGACTGACAAAAAGTCGACATCGATTTAGCTTGATTGCCGACATGCTCGCCATTTGCGCGCAGTGGCAGGCTGGGTCTGAAAATAGTGGTTGCCAGAAGTCAATGAGGGCCCACACATATCTACAATCATAATATGAATTCATATATATATATATTATTTTTAATTTTTTTATATTTAATTATATTAATTTAAATCTGTAATATTTAATAATTATGTATTCAATTTAATTTTTTAATATATATTTAATTTTTCCGCATCTTTAAAATAAATCCCTTGTAACACCCCTTAATTTTCTATGTTTAAAATAGCGAAATTATGTTTAAAGTTATTTCATGTTAAATTCCGGAAGTTAAATATCTCGCATACGGTTTTAGCGACAAAGTATGAAGGAGAAATGCTGCCCAATGGTAGGGCATCTGTTGAAAGAGCCAGGAACCTTTAAAACAAACTGCTTTGGATGATGTAGAGTTTAGTAATTTGTACTGGTAATGTTTCAGTAATTTGTAACTAAACTGGTATCATTAAAAAGACATTTTTGAATTATAAGTAATTCAAAAATCATTTTGTTAGATAGTATTTTTTGAAAATATTGCAAAAAACACCAAAATCTTGCTTAATTTTTAAGTAACTGAAATTTTAATTTACTTTTGGATGAAAGACTTACACTCATGTCCATAAATTAAGGATAATTCAGAATCACACAGAAATTGAACTCTAAAATAAAAATTTCACCTGTAGAATTATCACACACATCTTGAAGAAGAATATGCAAATTACAGGAAACCACCAGATGGCGCGAATAGTACGTCACAATGACGAGAGTGTAAGAGTGGGGTATATAAGGTATGGTGGCAAAGAAGTAAAATTGTTCACAAGCGCTTTAAAAGCCTTGCAGTGCAATAACCGTATAGTTATGGCACAAAGGAAGCATTTGGATGATTTTTTACGTGGTAGAATTATCGGACGACTGAAATGTGGACGTACCCAGCTGGAAGTATCCGAGGAACTTGGAATCGCCCAGAGTGTCATCTCCAGGCTTTGGCAACGATTCCAAGATTATGGTAATGTGAGTAGATGTTACAGCACAGGTCGCCCCCGAGTTACAACGCCGAATGAGGACCGGTATTTGGCAGTTACTGCCAAAAGAAACAGACGGAGCACAGCATCAGACCTGTCTCGTCAGATCTCTTCAGCTACCGGTACGACAGTTTCAAGGCAGACCGTGTACAGACGCTTAGGGCACATTGGTCTATATGCTCGTAGGCCTGTCAGATGTGTTCCACTTACCGCAACTCACTGTCGCCTGCGATTAGCCTGGAGTAGAGAGCATGCATTGAGGACACCGCAACAGTGGTCTTGTGTGATGTTTTCCGACGAGTCCAGGTTTAGTTTGCAGTCTGATTCTCGCCGGACTTTCATATGGAGAGCGTCAGGTACCCGTTACCACCAAGAGAACACCATTGAACGACACCGTTACGGTGTCGGATGGTTCGTTTGGGGAGGAATTATTCTTGGTTCCAGAACTGACCTGCATGTCCAGAGTGTAACGATGACAGGTCACATCTATCGGGATGTCATTCTGGAACAACATGTACGTTTGTTTCGGGGCGCCATGGGTGCTGAATTTCTGTTTATGGATGACAACGCCCGTCCTCACCGTGCAAACATTGTAGACGAATGCCTTCAATCGGAGGATATCACCCGTATGGATTGGCCAGCATACTCACCGGACTTGAATCCAATAGAGCATGTGTGGGATATGCTTGGCCGACGAATTGCAGCCCGTCAACCCCCTCCCACCTGTCTACCGGAACTTCGGAGGGCATTGCTTGATGAGTGGTGTAATATTCCCCAAGAGCAGATTGATAATTTGATACTCAGCATGCCTAGGCGTTGTAAGGCCTGTATTGCATCGTCCGGGAGACATACTCCGTATTAACCATCATACTAACCATGTTATACTGTTTTTTGTAAATAGGTTCTTTTTTGAAATTTGCTCCAGGGAGTAAAAATCGCAATTTTTATTAATTATGTCAAACATATAGCATCTGTTTTGCTCTTTACCTTTTGTTTAATAAATAGACTTTACAAATAAGTCAAATTTGTTTTGCTTCTGTCTCTTTTTTTGCCTGAACTTCATTATCCTTAATTTATGGACATGAGTGTAGAATGAAATTTAAATGTTTGACTTGTTTATATTTGTTGTTTCTTAAAAACACTTCATGACTATTTTTTTTAAGAATATTAATTTCCATCAAAATAAAATACTTTTGAAAAACAATTTTCTAAAATGTTTTTATTTTAAGTACTGTAATGATATGTGTAATTACATCTAAAATCAAGCTTAAAAAATTATCAAAGTGTAATTTTCTAATATCGATATATCGTTAAATCGCGATATAAAGCTGGTTATATATCGCGATGTAAGATTTTGAACATCGCCCAGTCCTACTAATTATCACATGCATTCTTTGAATCACTGTATCTATTGACTCTGAGCTACATAACTGAAGTAAAGCTTTTTGGCTTATATGTAAAGTGAATACTTTAAATTTAAAAGATGCCTAATATTAAAAGATTTTAGTGAAATTCGGAATTTTTTAGTGCATTAGAAAGATAATTCACATTTCTCATTATTTTGCTCTCACTACATATTTCATTCAAGTATTCATACCCGTCCATATAATTTTCTTTTTCCTAATAATTCAATTTTTTCTGATTTCTTAAAGAAAGCAACATTTGGACTACTAGTCACTTGAGGTAACTCGTATTCAAAAACATGTCATAGCACTAATTCATATATGTGATGCCAACATGGAAAATTTGTCACCTCTCAATCTGCATACTGCTCTAGAAATGTAATCGCACCATTAATATGAACAGTGTTGAAACTAGTTGTGTCAGAACAAAGAATTTGAATGTTATCTTCCAATCCACAATCTTTTAGAACATTCCAGACAGCCATAGCCTGCTCCTTCGCTGAAAAATTTTGGCATCCTGAGCATTTTTCTTGATCTGTATATTTAACAATAATAGGTAGCCTTTCACTTTTTAAATCTCTCCCATTTAAAGCAGGTAGTAATTCACCATCACAATGAACGGATACAATACTAGGTTCATTTTCTTAAAATAATTCTTTAATCTTTGTAACTTCTGTTTTACGAAAATCTTCCCAGTACCTTTGGATCATATTTCGATTGCCTGTTCATCTATGTTGTGTCTTAAAGACTCATCTACGGTTATCATGGCTATGGCTCTGAGAATAAAAACATCATTTCTGTAACTAATGAGGCATTGATCAAGTACAGCCATTAATTTTGGGGTTAAAAAACATTTCTTCCCAGATACAGTTTTCATCCCTAATCCTATCTGCACATCTATGTTTTTCTCAAGAGACATCTGGGTAATGTTTGATGAAGACCTAGGTTGATAGAAATGTCCTTGATACCTGATGATTCTTCTGATGGATCCATACAATTGCCAATGATCTCCAAACTACAATGAGTGTTGGCACGTCTGTTTTCTCATTCTCTGACTCTCAACAATGCCCTTTCTTCATGCTTTGCTAGCTTGATATTGATTCCCATAAGACATCTCTTTTGTCCTGGTTGTCTTTGACTCAATAAACATTTTCTGTCTTCTTCAATTTTTATAATTTCCAAAGCATTAGCATGAGCAATGTCAAATAAATTATTTAAAACTGATATAAACTTACATTTATGTTCTTTCTGCGTTTCTGACCTATGGCAGGAATTGTTTTGAAGATTGTTCCCTGAGAGTACATTTTCATAATTTTTTCTACACAATGAGGTGTCGCTCTTGTAGGGATGCTTGCTTTCTCCCAAAAAATGAGGCATTAATGCACTAAGTTAGTGCCTTCACTTATGGACTATTTAACCTCATGTAAATCATAAAATAATACTGATAGCACCTGCTGGTTAGATGGAAGTTTACTTAGTGTGATTTGGTGATGCTCACTATCAATTAAATAAATATTTCGATTACCACTTTTCAAATTAGAAGCTGTAATTGACTCGGACAGCGACTAGAGCAGACTGAGGGCAAGATTCCGGTGGCGGATGGGGCATAACATAAACAAACAAGCTGCTGCCTGCACCCACAGGCTTCCCACTTCTACTGCAATGCGGCATGTGATCCCAATCTGATTTGAAATAATAAGGCCTCTAGTTGTTCTTTGGAATAAAAGGAAGCAAATTGGAGGGTGTGTGAACTGAAATTAAAGCTTCCAAAAATAAGGGCCACCCTAATTTACATAGTGTATTATAAAAGTTGAAAACATGTTTCATTAATGTTAATTTTTATATTCATAAAATTAGGTTGCATATTTTTAATTTAAAAGTTTTGCAACATGTTTTATTAATTTTCTAATATATTATTTTTTAACTTTATCATAGATTTTCTTTATATGCCTAGTTCTGACGGAATGTGCTAATTCTGCATTCACAAATTTCTGAATATGTAAATGTTATTGGCGCTTATTGAAATGTAGTTCAGCAAATGAAGTGCAATAATTTAAATGTCATTATTCTACACATAGTTTGCTGTTTCAGCAAGCTATGCTTTATTAAAGAAGGCAAAAATAGTTCCCATTAACTGCTTATTTATTTATAAAAAGAGATTTGAGGAAAAGAAATATAAATTATTGCTTCTGTAAATGGAGAAGGAAAATATCTGGTCTGCTTCAGAAAGGTGCGTTTTTGAAAAATAAAAGTTTGAAATGAAAAATTGAACGTTTACACTTTTCTCCTATATTAATCCTATATATTTTCATAAAATGATGATTGTGATTTTGAAGAAAGACAGTAAAGAAAAATGCATTATGATACTTAATAGGTTATTGGTTTGGTAAAGAATAATTCAATAGCTTTGCTTCTGTATTCCGAGCCAAACCATGGAAAAAATACTAACATAGCATCATCTCTCTATATTTCTTACTTGCATAGTGTAAGAAATTGTGTGTTTTAATGCCTTTGAGCCTTTATTTGTGAATATTCTTGACACTGAAATTATAACACAGATTTTGCTTTATTCTTTACACTTCAGTTGCATGTTGAAAAAAAATCCCAGATTAGGGTAATTTTTTTGCAGCTGCATTAGTTTGATAGAATATTCAAAATATAAATAAGAAATTACTTAACATTTTATCTCTTGTGCATTTACACATTATATTAAATTGTTATATTTATTTTCAATAGCTGAAGTTATTAGAAGAAGAATTAAAAAGTATGAAAATTTGTAATGAGCTTTGGAATGCTGATAATAAGCATTGGGAAAATAATTTACTGGTAAGAAGTGTTTAATACTTTTATTTCTGTAAAAAATTTTCCCTTGTTAGAATAATCGAAAATTAAAATATATTTCATTATAATTTTTTTCATTATTTCAGTATATTAATGAACATTATAATTACTTCTCTGTAATATGTATGTTCAATATAATTTGAGATTTCATGTTTTATTAATGAAACTTGTATCTGTATTAAATTAATTTAATATTAAAACACTGTTGAAGCGAGAAAAGTGTTTGGTAAGATAATTGCATGGGTGACTAAATCATTTTAAGAAGAGCTTGATAAATTATAGTGAAACAATATTGCTAAAGTTTGCAGTACTACTCTGCTTCTTGTGTAAATTTCTATTCACTGATTCTTAGTTTTAATCTTCTCTTGAAAAGAGAATCAAACTGACAAAATAAAATTTCTTTGTTCCAGTTATATTGACTGTAATTTTGTTCTACCACAGTATATTAGCAATATAATAGTAATGTAATAAGTATATAATAATAGTGTAATTTTCTTATTATAAACCAAAAAAACTTATCAGCTTAATGAATTTCCTACTTGATTCACAAGCGTTTCCGCTTGAAATTACAATCGCCTCCTTGTAGATAATTTCATTGGCTTAAAGTGTTAGAGTGTATCTTCGTTTCTCACCAATGAGCTGAAACTTTGTTTACAAACATCGAAATCAATGCATTTCATTCATAACAAATACTTCTGATTGTTATTGAAATGGGGGATTTCATCCCCCTTTTTTAGATTTTCTTCAATATATCGAAAACTATTCAGTTTTCAAATTACAATCGATTTAACAAAGTAAAGAGCATGAAATTTTCTACAAATATATGCTTTTATTTTTCTTCTAGCTTTAATAGTTTCCGAGATAATTTGTCTCAAAGTTTTCCGCCATCTTGGATTTCACCTCCCTTATTTAGTTCTTGAATATCTCAAAAAAATTTCAATTACATGTAATACAGCAAATTAATGGTCGTAAAATTCACTAGAAATATGTGCTTTTTCTTCTAGTTTTAATAGTTTCCGAGATATTTAAGAAAAACTAAAAAGGGGAAAAAAATCCAAGATGGAAGCAAATTTTGAAGCCCATTATCTCGGAAACTATTAAAGCTGGAACAAAAATAAAAGCACACTTTTATAAGGAATTTTGCGTTCTTTAAATTGTTGTATTACGTGTGATTTGAAAATTAAGTAGTTTTCGAGATATTCAAGAAAAATTGTGAAATGGGGTATAAAATCCAAGATAGTGGCATGCTTTGAGACCCAGTACCTTGGAAACTATTAAAGATAGAAGAAGCAATTGAGGTATGTATTTGTATGGAATTTTATGCTCTTTTATTTGCTGATTACATTAAATTTGCAAATTGAATAGTTTTCAAGATAATAAGAAAAAAAAAAAAGAAACCTAAAAAAAGGGCATATGAAATCCAAGATGGCAGCATGAGCTCCCTCCTTAGGACCGGGGACTTTTAGTATGCTCATCAGGAGCCCCTCACGAACATGTATACCAATTTTCAAAACTATATGATTTAATGTTTTTTTTTCAATCCCTTCGTTAACTGGACTATTAATGACCTTTTTTTTGCTCCCTCTTTCTTCAACAATGGGCACCACTGTATATTTAAATACTAGAATGATTATCCTGAAGGAGCAAATTAACTGGTAATTTTTTTGTTAATTTTTAAGAAATGTTGAAAAAGGTCACAGATTTTTACTTTTAATCTTATAATAGTTCACTTAATTTTTGGAAATGACAATTTGCATTGTCATTTTTATTTTTTTGTTAAACCAAAAAGACATCCTTTATTTTACAATAGAAGACGTGCGAATACAGAAATAAATATTAAAATTAAAAAAAATACATATTAAAAATATATATATATATATATATTAACATTTTTCAAAAAAAGTATGTATTATTATAAAACAGAAAAACATCCTATGCTTAGAAAATACGCTGGTCTACGTACGCATGCATGTACAAAGGTGCTTAATTTTTGCAGTAATATCTCACTATGCACCCTGTTTAAAAGTGATGAAATGCTAAAAAAAATTCTTAAATATAAAGAACTTGAAAAACTATGTTCAAATTATAGATCAGTCTGAATCATGTTTGGTTGATTTTCCAATATTTCAGTGAAAAAAGAAAAAAAAACTTTTTTTTTTGCTACTAACAAACTGAGATTTACTTTATATATTGTCCTCAGTGGGTTAGCTCTATTCAGGTAGAGTTCTTAGCAAACAAAAATTAATTTTATCTCAGGAACTATTGCAAATTTTGGATTGAAATTTGATACATATACAGAAGAAGACATGCAGGGTCGAATTATGAAAAAATCTTGGCTTTCGTAATGGAGAAATTTCGATATAGCAATTAATTAATTATTTAATAATCAATCAGTTTGTCTATCTGAATAAACCTGTCCCTTTGAGTCATTCACATTGACACTTGTTTTGTGAGGATGCAATAATATATGCATGAGTTAAGAGAGGTGCCCTGTTACCATGGGAATTTTCATTAAGCTTCAAAACTAGTTCTTATCTTTCTAGAATATTCTGATTGGGTCCAAATCTGGAAAATGCATGGTAGTATGTTGATTGAAAGAAGGAGAGGGGAATAAGGAGAAATGTTTTTTTGGAAACTAATTTTAGAGACATTGGAAAAATGTCCTACTGATAAATTGTCCTACTCTTAGAATTTAAATGTCTCTTCAAGAACTGGTGCTTCTTCATTAATACATTTGAACTGGACTACAAATTTTCTTCTGGACTTCAAAAAATGTACATGATTTTGCAATGATGCTAAGTAAACTAACTACACACAGTTAAGAATTCTAAGAACATAATGAAAAAAGTGAATAACTTTCTATATATTTCAGTTAGAAATGTTTTAAAATAATTACAAAAGCATGAAATAGAAAGCCATTACACAGGAAATACAGAAAGGAATTGTATTAGTGAATGGATCTATCTGAAAAGGGATTTGTAATGATAATGCATACTAATTTTAGGCCTGGGAGTTCTAGCTGCACCACATGGTTTTATATCAACTCATAAACCTGCTGGAAGTAGTCTAAAAGAAATTCATGATGATACATGTAAATTAATGTCCCCCTCCCTTCCTCATTTTCAGTAGTTTCCAATTGGATAAAAATGAAAACTATTTCAAATCTATGAAACTAGGTTGGCTGCTCATGGAGCCCATTCTTGAACAGTGGGCAATAAAAATATGCACTTTATTATTGCTAAGTGGCTTTATTATTTGTCTCAATGAATTTTCTGTTCCCATATTGATTTCCATAGGTTATTAAAATGCTATTAAGTGTTGGTTGTTTAGGATCATTATTGGTATATTTTATTCCCTAATTTAGTAACTAATTTAATTTCCTTAATTCCACTGTGATAATTATAATATTTAATTAAAGGTCAAATGAAATTTTAGACTAATAAGATTATATTTAGTTCCAGTGCCATTTATCTAGTTTAATCCCCCCCATTCAAACTTTATATATATATAGTATGTGTGTATTTTAAAACTGTTGCATGTAAATTGCCCCAATATAAAATTTTGAGTGTACTACATTTCAGTATTATTGTTCTACAAATATTGTATACTAGCTGTATGCGCACGACATTGCCCGTGACAATAATGACTTCAAAAATTTTTTTTAAAGCCCAGAATGACACACATAAAAACACTTCCTTTTATAACTTTAGATTTATCATTGCCATGATTTTACTTTGATATTACTTCATTTTGTGAAACGAAATGAACTTAAATTTAAAAAAAAATCATACTTTCACATCTTCATTATAATTATGCTTTGAGGTACTGTATGCATAATGTTTATGTTTGATCAAAATTAAAAAAATATATCTGTAAAATTTTGCTTTATTTCAGTATTGGCATTTCACGATTTCAGTACCTAGATAAATTAATTACACATTTCAAAAATGTAAAAAAATATTTATTGTGAAGTGATTCCCTAATTAAACCCTCCCTATATCCCTCTCCAATATGCGCCCCCTGCTCTTATAATATCACCCAGGTCAGAACGTTCCGGCACTGTTTAATTTACGACTAAACCACTGCATCCAACGAAATGATTTCAAATTATTCCGAACGAAACGTAAACAGGGAATAAATCATGGCTGACATCATTAATTATTTCTCTGCTCTCGCTCTAATTTTTTCCCCACCAGATGGCGTAGCCAGGGCGAAACTGTCCTTTTCCGCATAATTCTTCGTTTGAAAAAAAATCTTTGATCCCATCAAGAAATAAATTAATTTAAAATCGGAGAAAAAAGATATTTTAATCTTTGTTTTAAATTGGAGACAAATGTTCCATTTATAACATCAAAAAAATTGAAAATTGAGAGTTTTAAGAATTCCGAATGAAAATTTTACAGAAAAGTGACTTTTTAAAAAAAAAATTCCCACAATTCAGCAAATTACATTAGAAGTTTGAAACAAACTTCATTAGAACAAAAATTGTTTGTTCTTTCAGATGTAATATCTATTTTCTTCCTCAGATTATCAGAAACGATGCTATTGAGATATTAACGCGAAAAATTACCCAAAACAACATAAAATATTAAATAAAAAATTTTCTAGATTAAATTTTAAAATTTGAGCTACGAGGTGCATTGAGTCAACATTGCAACTATCTGTGTGCCAAATTTCATGGCTATAAGTGCGATAGACTCGTCTGGACATCGCACACACACAAACACTTCCTTTTATAAGTATAGATTTTAGATTGAATATTATCCTTTTCCTTACTTCTACAAGTATTGTATATTTTAACCCTTTGTGGACGGAGCCGCCCAAAGGCCAACCGTCACTGTGGATGAGAGGTAAAGACTTGGGCGGCTATTTGCCGACAGTCCTCCACAATGGGTTAAATTAATTTTTATCCTTTTTCTTTCTTGAATTCCTGAAGTTTGAAAATGCTGTTATTATTAAATAATTAATTACACTTTTAATTTAAAAATTTTGCTACTTTCTTAAGCATCATTGAACATGTCATTGTGTTGAATTTCATAAAAATGATTTTAAGTGAAGATTGTAATAATTGTGAAATTAAATACTTAACAGCATTAATATAAATTTCATATATAATTTTCAGACATGTGGTATACATTCATAATGTAAAAATATTTGCAATAGCTAATAGAATTGTTAAATTTGTAAGATAAATTCTTTTCTGTATGATTGTCTTACTTAATGGTACTAAAATGTGTCAGTAATTTCCTCCCTAGTTTTAATTTTGATGTGATTGGAAAGTGCTTTTTTTTTAAATGTTACTTGTGGCCTTTCAAAAATTTCTGTTTAAGACCTGGAGGATTTACTCTCAAACACACATTTTTTTTAAAAAAATGAAGTGCTTCAGTGGCTGCTGGTAATACTAAAACTGGTGAATATTTATGCAGAATGTAAAAAAAAGACCTTAATTTATAATCCTATTTGGTTGCATAACTGATGCCTAAATATAGAAAGTCCAAGTGGCATTGGTCTATTGCAATGTTTTAATCACTAAGTGATCTTTTATATAATTGTTGTAAATATTTTGTATATTAAAAACAGTAAAGCTTTAGTATATAACTCCTTGATTTGTAATTCTTTAATGTGCAACCTGAATAAAAATAGGTTGAAAGCAGAAGTTATTTTTAAATGAATGGAAAATTTTGCTAATTAACTAATTTTGCTAACTAAACTAATTTCGTGTCTCTTTTGGTTGCTTAGTAATGAATATTGCTGAACTTTTTTAAATAAGAGAGAAATTAAAATTGGCTTAACATTTTCAATTCTGGCAGGCATTCAGATTCCCATGAAAATCTATGACCTGTATACTTGACTCTATTACATTTTTCATAAATAATTGATGGGATACACTAAGATATTTGTTCATTTTTTTTTCAGAATATTTTATGTCAAGTTATTCAGCAAAGGGATGTTGCCCTTTCTAAGGTGAATCATGTCGAAAACTTGGAACATGTTGTCCATAGCAGGTACTGATTTATATAAATTTGATTTTTATTCTTCTTTTAAAATAATAATAATTTATTTGTATTATTATGTAGAGTCATTAATTTGGAAACCAAAAATAGTGATATTGTAATTGAACCAAGCTTTACTTGACTGCTTTTATTTAGATTGAGTGATAAATTGATAGTTAAGTTCTGAAAATATCAGAATATTGTATTATTGTGTGGAACAGGTATCTACAAAATTTCATCTTTGCAAACATGAAATAAGTTAAATAAAAGCGTGGTTTTCTTTTTCAGTGAATTAAAATGTGTCATGCCTGTATGAAGTTTGGTTTATATATTTGTTTTTACTATCTCTTTTTGGTTAGATAAAGAAATATTTTAAACTGCCGATTTATGTGCATTTTTTTTTATAGTAGTTGTAATGCTTTGAAAGTGACTGTGACGATATAGTTAAAAAAGAATTATTACAAATTATTTAGCAAATCAGGGATGAGATTCTTCCGCTTTTTTGTTATTTTGGAAAAATTATGCATTTTTGTCTTTTTTCTCTCTCAAAATTCCATTTTTTTTTTCTTTCCGGATTTCCGTTCCCCTCCCCTGCAAAAATTTGCTTTTTCTTCCGAAAATTCCGCTTTCACACAAGAAACTTTCCTATCTTCCGTTTTTGAAAGAAAATTCTGGGAAAATATGCTCGACCTTGCTGCTTAACTCCACCGGCTAGGAAACTAGCCGATTCATCTTCTACTGATGAATCAACATTATATCAGCAAGCTCTACAAGGATGAACACTCCAACATTCAGTACCATTCAAAGTATTAAGTACCACCTTTTTGCAGAAAACAAAACCTCTGTGGCATATTTTGCAAAAAAAAAAGTTTTTTTGCATAAACATGTTGAAAAAAAAATTAATTTAAATCTTAAGGTCATCTTGTAGGGTGTACCAAGATGAAGAAATAAAAAATGGAACAAAAACAAATAAATAAACTACATAAAAAAAAAGAACTCCTGTCGAAAGAGGCAGCTAAAAAGTTGTGTGCAAATGCAGCAAAAAAGCAGAGAATAAGACAAAAAAAAAATCTTCTCAAATAAAAAAATAAAACAGATTTATCTAGGCATTCTAGAGATAATGAAGACTGTGCAAAAACTTTAGTCTTTACTGAAAATAATGCTTCTCAGTGAATGTTGCATCTCAGTGATGTACAGGTGGTAAATATGTTTTAATGTCTAATTTTTATATTTTCTGATGCCCCTGATGTGTTAAACTTGTTTGTTAACTTTTAATGTGAATGATTTAATAATAATTTAATATTCTTTTTCTTATTTATACGTACTGAATTATAAGTAATTAAGTTATTTATTATAGTGTAATATTTTCATGTTGCATGTTTTACTTCTTAAAACCTATTTTGTGATGGTACAAATTTTTTGCTCGCGTATGATTTCAGTCTTTTTGCTTTTTTGTCAATTTCATCCCTGGCAAATGAGAGCTGTGGGCTTTTTTAGTTTTAAATAAAATGTAATGGGTTCTAAAATATTTATTTTGAAGAAGTATATTTTTTGTGAACTGTGTTAAATTTATGTGTACATTATTTTCATCAAATAAACAATTATGTTCGTGAACATTTATCAAAATTTTTTACTTACAACATGAAAATTAATCTACCCTCTTTTTTCCCCTCTGAAATGAATGGAATGGAAAGAATTTATCATCTTTTCTGATTAAGCTGTTTTCAATACTTCTCCTTCAGCACAACAGATAATAGTTGCCTTTAAAAATTTATAGCCATCCTTTTTACTTGTCTAGTTTAAACTTTTCTATCAAAAAGTATTAAGTAAAAATTTTTCCCAATTTTTTTATTTAATGAACTTGTTTAAAGAAGATGCTGTGCTTTTATTGGTTTTGAAATCTTGCATATTGCCTTGAATTTTTCTTTCATTATTGATTCTTATGTGTTATATGCTATCACTTAAAAAAATACTTATTTAATATTTTACATTCAACTCCTTATAGCAGTGGTTCACAACCTTTTTGGTTGTGAGGACAACCTATTATGTAAAAAAATATTTTGAGGCGCATTATCTAAATATACAAGCAAAAAATGCAAACACATATTATATATATATATATATCATATACAAGGATATATCGATAATTAGAAAAGCTTATTGTAAAAGGATTAGAAGTGTATTGTTTTCAAAGCAAAATAAATTGTTATTAATTAGCTGTCACAATGTAAGAAAACTCAAAAGCAAGCATTAAAAATTTAAAAAAAACTTGAAGGGATTTTTAATCTTGTTTGTCCTCCACGTGAGAGTCAATATCTGGATTAAAACTTGACAGTTTCAGCCTGAAGTCACTTTCTGCATTCAATTTGTTTCTGTACTTATGAAAATCTCAATAAAAAAATCTAAAGTTGTGAAAGCACGTTCACTCAGATAAGTGGTCGAAAATCCATCAAATGTCTTGGTGCAAGTTTGGCAATTGCTGGATACTGTTGCCGAACATTTATACACAATGGGACAAATAATATTATTAAAAAAACGATTTTAGAGTCTGGTTGCATGATAGTTCAAGTAACAAGTCTTCTTCATTTGATGGTACTTTCACTCTCTTCAGCCCTGACTTTGACTCGTGGCTAGCGTTCCGCGGCCCACCAATAAGCTATCCACAGCCCATAGGTTGGGAAACGTTGTCATATAGTATTTACATAAAAGATTTGATTGTATTAAAATTTTAAAATGAAAGTAAATATGTCAATTTTTATGAATTTTTTTTCAGGTCTAACAACGAAAGTTCTCGAATTATAGAACCACTGATAGATGATTATGAATCTCTTCAGAAAAAAAGTGATAATATAGTTGGCAATGTTAAAAGAAATTTTCAATCTTCTCATTCTGATGCATGCAAATATGATCAGCTTTCCATTGAACCCATGTCAGATGAAATTAGATTGCTAAAAGGTGAAATGTTAGTTTTAAACAAAGCTTTGGAAATGGAAATAGAAAAAAGAGAAAATGCTGAAGAAAAGTGCTTAAGGTAAGTTAATTGTTTGCCAACTCTTGCAAAGTTCTCATTAGGAATAAATACACTTTTGGTGAGATCTTGAGCAAATTTTTATGACAGTTATTTTTTATCTCATATTTAATATAATTTATCTTATATAACATTTCAAAATCAAAATTTATCTAAAGTTGAATGTTTAATTCTATAGAGCAATATTTCGGCTGACTTATTTCATGCCTAATTTTGGAAATAAATTTAGTCCTCTCTAAACAAGATGGAATATGCATGTTTAATAAGTTGTAAATCAATGGTTCTGTTTCGAGGTAATGCATCTTTTTGAGGATATCAGACAAAGCATACAAAAGTATTCATTTAGTATGCTGATAATAATAGCTGCTAGATATAACAAAATCATAAAAGTTGTTTTGCTAGCAATAATGTTGTCAATCTTTTCAATAATATGTTGTTCTTAAAGATCTGGCCCTTGTGCACATTGATGATGACATCCTGCTGCAAACATATTCATATTGGTGTAATGTGGAATCAAATTTCATCCTTGTCATCCAATTACAGTACTGAATGATGAGTTCTGCCCCAATACGCCTTGTTGCATTGGCATACATAAATTGTATAAAATTTTATAATGTTCTTCTAATTGTAATGCCTTATTTAATGCTTGTCTATTTATCGAACATTTTCTAAAGCTAATAACGGAGATGCCACTAACTGTATAAACTACTGTCGCAGTTCCATAAAGTTAATATTCAAGTACCAGGAAGTGTGAAGGTAGAAAAAAGTTTTAGCCTTTAAAAAAATACGCTTATTGAATTAATAATTATTTTTCAGGGGTAATATTTGGAAGATAATTCCTGTGGATTAGGTTTTGGAGCTCAAATTGTGGTATATAAAAATATTACACTAGCTAGTATTAATTCTAATTATCATAATCAAAATATTCTCTGATATTGAAATAATTTAATCCCTTTTAACCCATTATTAATATTTTTTAACTAAAAGCCTTTGCAACTTGTCTTATATCTGTCATCCTTATGTAAAAGAGTAACCAACTAGTAGTAGCTTGTAAGGGATTTAGAACCTTTAATACAGGAGTTCCCAAAGTATGCACCATGGTGTCCTGGGGAGCCTGAACTTCCTCACAAAGGTGCTGCACAATATTATATAAGTTTCATAATTTTACTTACATTTTTAATTCATTTTAATAGGTTATGGCATTTTTGTAGAATGCTTATCACCTGGACTGAGAAACATACTTTCAAAAGGTTATCAATTTTCACGGATTGAAGATCCATTTAATGCCACTGCTCTATCTGCATTTACTGCTGTAGAAGAAAATCTGATGAAGTTGTCTTCTGACAACTCATTAAAACAAAATTTAGCAATGTGGAATTAACTTACGCTTGGTTGTCGGTAAAAGATGAATATTCACTCCTAAGTGCTAAAGCTCGGGTAATCTTAATCCCATTTGCTACTTATTTGTGCAAGGCTGGGTTTTTGGCAGTTGCTGTCTTAAAGGTTAGTTGATGTGGCACTTCGCATTTTAAAATATTTTGTGTTTCACAAACATATGAAAACAGAAATTCCTATAAACACATAAATGTTGAAATTCAGATACTGAGGTTATTGGTGTGTATTTTATTAATTAAATATCCTTCTTCTGATTTTCTGTGTACTTCCAACAAAAAAGTTAAAGTTGAAAGAGCTATTGGTATAACCCAGACTATCAATCTTTGTTGTATGTAAAAATTTTAGGAATATGTATTGTATTTATGTTGATTTTGTGCTTAAAATGTTTTATAATAAACACCTTTTCACCCACATTTTAATGTACTTTTATAGATTAGAAAGGCTTGTTAGTGTACTTCAAAGGAAGGTGAATGGCCAGAATGTTGGAATTTCTGTATAGCACATCATTAACTGTTAAACCTAGTCATCAATTTTTGTAGTATAACTAGTCTCTTCAGAAACTTTCTATCTTATATATATATATGTATACTTGTACATTATCATCTATGGCAATTAAAAAGTATATTTTATTTTTTAACTGTATATAGTCCTTATGTTTTCAGTCTTTTTATGTTGACAGATTTTTGGAGCTATCCACAAGATGTATTTTAAAATAGTTTTCCTATTTTGAAAATACAGTCGGACCTCTATTTAACGAAGTCTCTAAATCCCGAAAAAAAGTTCGTTATATGGAAAATTTGTTAAATAGAGATTCACCTTTTAAAATACTTTAAACTACACAAAACAGATTTTAAATTAATAAACACTAAATATTATTAAAGAAAGTAATTAATCACACCTTTATTTTGTAAATTAATATCTATTTGTTTTATATATCTTATCTATCAAAAAGAAATCTTCAAAGAAAACAAGAATAAAACAAAACATTGTCCGGGAATACATAGTATTTTCAATTTTTAAAAATAATTTTATATTAAAATTAATAAATTTTAATGACATTATCGCATCTACCATAACAAGTAATTTTAAGCATACATTAGCACGTGCGTCCTTAAATTTAATTACTGATAAAGTCTGTTAATTTTGTCTGTGTTTTTTGTTTGAAAAAGTTTTTTTTCTCATAATACGTCTCGCATCTTTGCAATGCACCAAAACCCCCTTCAGGCGTATTTTCTTCAAACTGTAATCCGCGTCGGATTGTTTCAAATGATTTTAGCATTTCATCATACGAAGGTTTGTTGATTTCTGCATCATGATCATTTACATCTTCGTCTTCATCACAATTCATTACTGTATTGTTTTTATTTTTCACACTGTCCAAAATATCCAATTAGTGTTTCCGAGGTTTCAGCTTCAGAATCAAGTGAAAGAAAATCAGCACATCATCGTTAATTTCTTCTTTTTCCCTTAGCTGTATCCACATTTTTTTAAGTTCCTCTAAGGGAATATCGTCTTCGTCCTCCGTACTTGCCGAATTCTCATTGCTGACAAAGAATCCAGCTTTGGCAATACTGTTGCGAATAGTACGATCTGTGATATCATAGTTTCATTCTTTAGAAATTTCTGATATGCTTTCCCGTAAGTTGATCTTCGGCATGGATTGATTGTTCTCAAGCGCAGTGATAACTTTTCACACTGTTCTCTTACGATAGTGTATTTTGAAATTTTTTATCACCTTTGATCCATTAGCTGCAGTTTTGATGTAGAGTTTGGAGACTAGTAAAAAACTGTAACATTTTTCAGTTTTGGGTTAATTTTCTTCTGATGGGCGGGACAAAAGTCAAAAACTTAAGCACTCTTGCGACACTCTGTAATCATATGTTTGTCCAACTTTTGAATCCATTTTTCACAAATTTCTGACGTCATTGAAGATTTTTTGTTAGTCATAATCAACCTCCAAAGATTTTGCGCCTTTGAAACATCTTTGATTTTTGCTTCTTCCGATAACTAATACTTTCAATTTCTGATGTCCAGTCATATTTGCACCTAACATGACAGTTAATCTTGCTTTGCTTTGTTTTCCTCCAAAGCATTTTTCCTTTTTAAATGTTAATGTCTTTTGAGGCAAACATTGAAAAAATAAAGCAGTCTCATCGGCATTAAAGATGTTTTCTGGCTTATAGTCTTTTAAAATTTTATTCAGTGTCTCCGTTATCCAATTTTCACTATCATTATCATCAACCTCTTTACTTTCACCAGTTATTACTTTTGGAATAATTCCGTGTCTTCTCTTAAATTTTTCAAGCCATCCATTGCTTCCTCGAAATTCGTCTTATCCCAATGCCTTTGCAAATTGAAGAGCTTTCTCAATTTTGAAAGGTCCAGATATCGAAACATTTTTATCTCGCATTGTGTGTATCCACTTCAAAATTGCCTCATCGACATCTTCATAGACACATGTTTTTAAACGTTTTGAACAAGAAATCGAAGAATCATAATTTTGTATCTTATCACGATTTTTTTATTATGGTTGATAATCTGTTTGGAGGAATACCAAATTTTAAAGCAATATCCTTTTTCTTCACACCTTTATCCACCTCATGAAGAATTAAAATTTCTTCTTTGATGCTCAAGCACTTTCGCTTTGAAATTGTCCAGCTACAAGAACCGAAATTACAAGCACTACTCTGATCAACAATCTAGAAAACGGGAGACTAGTTCAAGGACACGTAACAGCTCCATTGAGGGTGAAAGGGGGATATTGAAAGTTTTTCTAGTGAAGTGGGGTGTGGGTGGATAAAGGTTGCACTTCCTGGATGAAATACGAAGAATTACAGCGATTTTACTGCTCTTGGTGAGTTAAATGACTGGTAAAACCAGTTCAAGGTCATTGATCACTATAAAATGTGTTAAAAGAAAGAATAAGTTTGAAATGTTCAGAAATATTTTGAGAAATAGGGAGAAAAAAAAATATTGGATCACAAGAAAAAGTTCGTTAAATAGAGAATGCACTTCGCTATTTGGAGGTTATTTTACGAAGAAATTTGCAAAATGTTCTTGGTTCCAAGGAAAAGTTCGCAAAATAAGAGGTTCATTAAATACAGGTCCGACTGTATATTAATTTCTCTGATGAAGTATGAACAAGGAAATATAATTCTATGCCTCCAATTCTTCAATATCAAAATTTATTGAGGTAGGAATGACAACATTCAACAATATAAGAAAACAATTTTTTAAAGTCATATATGCATTTTGTTTTTAAAATATTTTCTGAAATTACTTAATGAACAAAATATAATTTGGAACAGCCTATTCATCTGCTAATATTGATAATTTTTGGTAACTTGCATGAATATACATTGTTGTCCATTTTAATAAAATCTAGCTTCCCTGCTTGCCAGATACACTATATGCCCAAAAGTATCCGGACACTTGCAGATTTTCACATTTTTTAGAATTTCTCCGGAATGGTTTAACCGACTACCAATAAACTTCGGACATGTAAAGAATAGACAATAACTCACATTTTACATTGAAGATTCGGTCCTGAGGGCAATTAGGGGACCGTCTACAAACTGATGAAGACAAAAAGGTGTTTGGCCCACCCCGCTTCACAGAATACAGATAACAAGATGAAACTTTCAGAAATGGTAATGTTTAATGTGCATAATATTTACAGGAATTTTTGTAAACTCAGCTCAAATATTTGGGAAGATATAAAGGTTTTCTTAAAAAGTCTCAAATTTTTCCACCTGTTTTTTGCTTATAACATACAGATTTTTCTATTATAATATACGAAACTTACAGAAAAGATGACAATTTGTTAGAGAAGCATTTCTGTAAAACTTTGGAAAAGAAATGTTGAATATTACAGGAATTATGAGCATTTTTAGTAAATAATGTTTTACTGCGCATGCGCGAAACATAGCGTAATTTTTCTTTCACAACTTTAAAGCCAGATATATAGGGCAACTTGTATAATAATATTCAGTTCAATATCTGTAGTATTCAGAAAGATATCGGCATTACAACGAGCAGAATTTTAGCTCCTGTCGAAGAGAAGCTAAAAGATGAGGGGTTATACACAAATTTATATTTTTAAACTTATATTTTTTAAATAGTTATATTGAGATTGTATATTGGCTAGAATTTGCTGAATAATCATGAGACTTATCAATTGGAAGTGCTTAAATTCATAATTAGGCACTATAAATAACAAAAATTTTATTACTTTATTTATATTATTTACAGGATTAATACAAATTACATATTACAATTTTACCCAAACGATATTTTTAAATATATTTATTTTATGGTGAAACGATTTTTTATCTAATTAATTTCTTTTCTTAAAATATTTTAATAATTCTACATATATATTTTTTTTTAGTTCTGAATATTAGATGTGTTCATGGGTATTCAACAAATTTCACCATCTATAAATTCAATATAACTATTTAAAGATATAAGCTTACAAAATATAAATTTGTGTACAACCCTCATCTTTACTATCTTCTCACAGAGCTAAAATTCTGCTCGTTATAATGATATCTTTCTGAATACTACGGATATTGAACGAGATATTGTTATATAGATTGCCCTATATATCTGGCTTTTAAAGTTGTGAAAAGAAAAATCAGCTATGTTTCAGCGCATTGAGTAAAACATTATTTACTAAAATGCTCTATAATTCCTGTAATATTCAACATTTCTTTTCCAAAAGTTTACAGAAATGCTTCTTAACAA
The DNA here is from genome assembly GCA_013235015.1 of Araneus ventricosus. Taxonomy (NCBI): domain Eukaryota; kingdom Metazoa; phylum Arthropoda; class Arachnida; order Araneae; family Araneidae; genus Araneus; species Araneus ventricosus. Next base: position 31,550 of record BGPR01008388.1, on the reverse strand, counting down.
ATTGTCATCTTTTCTGCTAAGTTTCGTTATTATAATAGAAAAAATCTGTATGTTATAAGCAAAAAACAGGTGGAAAAATTTGAGAACTTTTAAGAAAACCTTTATATCTTCCCAAATATTTGAGCTGAGTTTACAAAAATTCCTGTAAATATTATGCACATAAACATTACCATTTCTGAAAGTTTCATCTTGTTATCTGTATTCTGTGAGCCGGGTGGGCCAAACACCTTTTGTCTTCATCAGTTTGTGACGTCCTAATTGCCCTCAGGACCGAATCTTCAATCAAAATGAGTTATTGTCTATTCTTTACATATCCGTTTAATGGTAGTCGGTTAAACCATTCTGGAGAAATTCTAAAAATGTGAACATATGCAAGTGTCGGATACTTTGGGCATATAGTGTATGTATTTACATTTGCTTGCCTCATGTATTCTTATAGAGCATTATTAAAGCTTTTAACACCATTGGTCAACTTAGAACAAGGAGCAATCTTATGTATTATCAATAATATTACTTTCCTAAACTTATTGTGACTGCAGCGACCAAGTGGTAAGGTGTCAGCCTTGTAGCCAAAGGGTTCCAGGTTGAAACCGGATTCCACTGTAGATCTGTCGTGTATTGGGCCTGTTGCATGTTAAATCCTACGCGGGGGGGGGGGCCCCCGGCCCCCCGCGGGGGGGGGGCTGCCGTTCGGCGCGGGGGCGCCAGCTCGGGTGAAGTCCTCATCATTTGACTGCGGTTCAAAATTACAAGGTCCATCTTAGAAGAGCCCTCGGGTTGCTTCAGAACAGGACTTTAATATAATTAAACTATCTCGTTGCATTATCTTGCAAGGAAAGAACAGGGAGCCTATTTCTGACAGTAGTATATTCAAAAAATGTAACTATGGCTGAGTGTTATGCCTTGTACAAAATATTGATTTATGTCATTCCTTTAGTCTATAACCACAGATCAGCTGCTAAAGCTGTCCAATCCTTCTGAGAGACCCAAGGTCCCTGAACTGTTTCCATATCAGATGGGATATGGTTGTCCCGTAGATAGAATTTCATGACTCATGTCCTCTTTCTTTTCATCCTTCTCTACAACCAATCTTACAATATAAAGGGTTCTAAATACTTCACACAACATACTCGATAGCAAGATTTTAAAATTTGATATGCATGGGCTTAAGGTTAGTATGTCTGCCATGCTTGTGTTGTTTTTAAAATTATCATATATGCAGCTTTTCATGATGTGCTATTAACCTCAATACAAACATTAATAGTTAATTTTTTTAAAACAATGTCCTTGAATTATGACAATTCCTTAATTTTGATCTACAGCGTAATTATTTTTTAAATTCAAACTCTACTAATGAGGGCTAAACAAAACAAATTATAAAAACTTTAAGGTGAATTTTAAGTATAACTTATTGTAGACTCCTTTTCATCAAGTCAATGGAGGAAAAAAAATTATTTACACATTTCTTAGCAATGTTTTAAACAGAGGATGATTATTTTATACACCGATTTCTTTTTGAGAGTGCTCGTAAGATTCCATCTGAAAAAAGAAGTTGCATATAAACAGACACTTAAGGTTTGCGTTGTAAAATTTTTAAAATGCCTTTTCCTAAGAGATGGCGCTGTTGTTTACTAGGTTGTGACATCATTGTTTTCATCAAATTTACAACCTTCTTGCCAAAAAGGAAATAAATGGTACTTCATAAGAACTGAAGGGTTCCCTACCCCCATAAAAATACCGCAGTGACCCCTCACATTCTTATATTACAGTAAACTCTCGATTATCCAGCATTCAAGTATCTGGAATGCTCAACTAACCGGAAAAATTAGAAAATGAGTTTTTCTAAAAGTTTTACATCTGCACGCCAAAATGTAGAACATGCGCGTTCCATTCACACGGACAATTTATTTCTGGAATGCAACGTTCGCTCCGCACGGAGGGGCGTAGAAGGAAAAAAAAAAGCAATATACAGTACTTTGACGTACACAGACTTTCTTTATCAGGGGTTCAAAATCAAAAGTGAGAACCAAAAAAATAAATAAAGGTCCTCATCTTTCGCCGAAAAACAAAACCTAAAAACGAAGTCAGCAAAAAAAAAAGGTAAAGGAACAGAATCGATTAAAAAAAAGCTCATGGGGGGGGGGGGGTACTCCAGATTAGTAAGTCTCTTTCTTTTGCTTTATTTATTTACCCTCCAAATACCGGCAGATGTTGATTTCGATTACGTAATATCATGTGCGGGAGAATTGGAGGCGTGCGTAACCCTTGCGATTTTCTAAAAGATAATTAGTTTTGATATTTAATCTGGGATTTGTTTATGATCACTTAAAAGAGTTTTATTATGCTTTTTGAGTAGAATATTTTTCAGTTTCGTCGGTTATTTTTATATGTTTATATTTTTACAATCTATATATTTACGGTAAAAATTCGGCTACAGATCATATTTTTTTTAAATCATCAATGTTAAATTAAAATCTTCATAATATATTATGTAAATACAATGTTATGGAAGATATCGAAGTATTCTTAAAAATTATATTTAATGCACATTTCAACATGACAAAAATTATTTGGCCGAAAAAATCTTGGGGGAAAAAAAAAAAGGCTACAATCTACCCCCACCCCTGCCATTTTTCCCGTCACACTCAAGTATCCGGAAATCGGAGTTTCCCGAGCATGCTGGTTAGTTAAGCTTTTACTGTACAAAAGAGAGGGTCCTGCTTTTTGCCTTTGGCTATAAAGAAGGAGGATTGGACAAAAGTGTTAACTTCCCGTTCTGTCGGAAAATTGTATGAAATATATTTCTTTTAGCTAGTTTTAGAAACTTAGTGAAAACAAACGCATATACCTTGATGATTGCATTTTTTTCCAAACTAAGTTTATAACGGAGTTAATTCCAAGTGTGTACCTGAAAATTTGAATAATGGATGTTTCGATAACAGTAATTATGCTTCTAAAATAATAGCAAACTGAATTCAAATTAAAATCAATAATATTAGTTAGCTTTCCTAGTTCAGAATTTTGCGTTAGGTGAAATAGTTCATTTAACAGTAATCACAAACATTCTATAAAAAAAAACCCCACTTTTCTGCAATGAAATTCCTAAAACGCTTAATAATTGGTACACACTTATTTAAATCAAACTTTAAATGTCAGATTTTCTTACGGGAGGGTAGGAGGAATACTTACGTAATAAAAATATATTATTGTATTCCACACATCTTTGAAGTTATGGCAGGTAATATATATCTTAATATAAATAAAAGTGATTGTGGGTATGTAAGTTTGTATGTATGTTCCACATCTCCTCCTAAATCTCAGTGCTGATTTCAACCAAACTTTGCACAATTATTATATTAATTAAGACAAGGGGAAGATAACTGTCAACTTTCCAAAGCGCAAAAGTTAATTAAACAGTCAGTTAATTTAAAATTAACCGAAACCATTTTTCTCGCTGTGAGTTCGGAACAAATTATCCCCCCAAAAATATTTGTATACCATCTTAAAGTTCAAAATTTTACCTTTTTAACGATACCAATTTTATATATGTGACCTTTTTCCTTCGATTTTTTTTTTATTAATTTTTCAAAATTTAATAAGAAGTTGACACACAGACGATTTTGAAATAAAGCAAATTTAATGATACTCGGTTGCTAGGCAATGATGTAATTACTTCACCATTATTTTTCCTGCTTATTTTTTTAAAATATCGTTTGGGAATGTTTTCATTGGTTCTTAAAGGCTAATTAATAATATTAAATTGGCTTATTTAATTGGATTAAAAAACTGCTTTAGTTAATATCACCTATTTCCTGCGTTTCCTAAGAAATAATATTTTAATTGAAAATATATAACTTTGAGCACTACGAGATTCGGAGTTATGTTTTCTTTTAGGCATCGTTAAAATACAAGTCAATCTCTCAAATTCCAACAAAGGCAAAGATAGTAAAGCATTTGTAAGCAGATGAAATAGATGTTTGACAACAGCACGCTCCAGAAATGTCGTTTAGAGGCAAGCATTGGATTAATGTAAGTCATTGTAGCCTTAACCTCTGTAGTAGGGCGGGCCGAAAAAGTCGAAGTATCTTGGATCTTTTTGCGGTAGTGCGGAAAAGTTGCGAACTACCATCATTAAAAAGTGTGCAAAATCTTGTAACTCTGAACTGATATCTTCTGTCGCCTCAATAGGCAGAAAATTGGACTAAAAGTGGTTAAAATTCAAAAATTAATAAAAAAAATTGGATTAAAAGTGGTTAAAATTCAAAAATCACAGATTTTGTTTATAGGTTTGCGGTAGTGCTTAAAAGTTACCATTTGTTAACAACATCTTTTCAAAATTTTAGAAATATAGATTAATATCTTTAATAAATACACGTTTTACTTACCTCATAATAATGCGAAAAGAAACTTTATTCAACCTTTGAAACATACAAAATTACAAAAGCACTATTTTTTGTAATCTTTTTTGGACTCAAATTGTGACATTTGTTTTCTGGATTCTAGTATAGCTCCGAGAGAGTATTGAGTATATAAGGCATGTGGTCCGCCAGTGTTAATATTAAAGAAAATTTGTGAAAAAGAAATCAAGATGAAGGAGAAAATAAAAATAGTAAATTTTCTCACCGATTTTTTGAGATAGATTCATCTGTATTCGTAAAACAACTGGAGTGACCGTTTTTCATGTGAATTAGAATTTGGACAATTGAGTTAAAATGTAATTAAATTAATTGATCAACTGATATTTAAGTTTTGAGAATATTAAATTAGTGTATTATCATCAAGTATACAAAATTACAGAACTCTGGCACAGGGATGGGGGAGCCTGTGGCCTTGAGATTTTTATGCAGCCTTACCAGTCACTTACAAATTGCAGTGAAATATATAATTGTTTGTATAAGGTTCCACTCGAGCAGCTTTTTGCCTAACTGCCTAAATTTAATAATTCCCCACCCCTGCTCTAGTACACCAGAAAGTGAGTGAAAAATAAATTACAAAAGTCCATCATTACAAACAGAAAACAAGTCAAGGTAAATAGAATTGTATAAATAATTACATTTAATTTTAAAAAACAACAGATAAAGTAAAGAATAAAAGTCAGAATGAGAACAAAAACAGGTTTCAATGATTTTTTCGGATCTATATTTGTAACATTAGAGTGGTCATGTTTCATATGTTATAAATGTTGGGATGCAAGAATTTTCAGGATCTAATTTTTTAGAAATAAAATTTAATAATTATTTCAATCTTTGTTACTTCCTCTAAAAAAGAGTGTCAGCAGTGGCCCGGTGTTAAGGGGTCAGCTTCGGGGATGGATGGTTCCAGATTCGAAAACTGCTATATTATGAAGATCCAGTGCAATCTGGCATCGAGAGTCAGAACTCCTATCATTGATGTGGAGTGGAAGTTTGGAGATGGAGGTATCGGCCCAGGTGCCGTCCTCGTCATGTGACCATGATTCAGAAGCATCCTGAAATAGCCCTCACGTTGTTTCAAAACGGAGCGTATTTATATAACTAAACTAATTAAACTGTTGATACATTTAGACACAATCGGAATTGCTGGATAAATGATGTGCTATCTTGCATTCATCTCCTAATGGAATCAGATGACCAGGGCGATATATGAACTGGCATTCCTATTTCAGATTTACCAATCATACTAGCTTCGGCCTTTTAACCTACGACTGGATTCAGAGATTTAAAATTTTATTAATTTCTGTAGTCTTGATGACAATACACTGTTTTAATATTTTCAAAAATTAATAATCAGATAATCGACTACATCAAATTTTTATTCCACGAGTGGCTCACTGGTAGAAATTCCAGAAAAAAAATTAATGAAAAAAAATAAAAATTGATGAAAAATTAAAAATTTATTTTTAATTATGAATATAAATTAAAAGGTAGAAAATAATTTTTCTAAAATTTACTTTTTAATGCACCGATAAAAGTGTCTTTTAAACTGTTTTTATTAATTTTTTTCCCAACCATATTACCTTACATATGCGACATTCCATCGACCCTCCTGTCCCCTATTGAATTTCAGAGAATATGTCACTCCTGTAAGTATCTTATTCTAAGTGTCTTACTACCAAAGAAATCTTTCCAAAATGAGGAAAAACTGTTTGATCACGCTTATTTTTGATGACTGGGAGTCTATCGCAATTGTTATTACCCTAAGTAATGAATTTATAAGTAATGTTTATTGAATTGAAATTGAATGTAATATTTGTTGAATAAGAAGTAACGAAATTGTTAACACCCTAAGAAAATTGTGATGCAACATTTTTCCAAAATGAATTACCGCATTATGTGAATGTGCAACAGATTGGAACTAGCTCAGTTTTTATTTGGAAGTCACATCAACAGGAAAAACCAAAATTACCTTAGCTCCCAATTATATAACTGCGTACGAGTTGTTAATTACATATCGGAATATAGTAAATTATCTAACAAATATTATTGCAATAGCAAAAAATCATTCTGAGGTGTGGAGACCCACGTTTCTACAAACAGAAGCCCTTTTTTACAACGATGGAATTGGGATCAATTACCCTCAAGCATACACATCCCAGAAAAACGCAAGTCCCATTTCAGCTTGACCCCCATGCCATTAAACAGGGTTTCTATATTATATTTTAAGTTGGCGAAAGAAAAGCTACTAGATACCAAACGGCCAAGTGAAGAAACTGCCTAGCCTGAAAATTTCACTGATTCAAATGAATCAGATACAGCGCCTCCTAGCGAACAAAAAGAGTATTTTAATGATTTCAATGCATTTATTCGGTTTAAAATTATAATGAAGTATCAATGCAAACAAAAGAATGCAATATATTGTGGAAAAGGGTACTTTGTAGATCGGCACAAAGTTTCAAAGCAGTTAAATGTTTTTTCCAAAAAGAAATATGGATTTTGAATTATTAATTACATCCCTCTTTGAGTATTTATTTTGACCTTCGTATAATTTTTATAGAGAAACGGCTTTCAACTAATTCTAGAAGCATATTTCTGTAACAATCGTATGAAATTTTGTAACATTCAGCAAATTCTTCCTACCCCATACTATGGGTTCCGTGGACCCCTTCACTTCATCTTTTTGCGAAGACAGCCTTATTATCCCCATACCTATTTTTAGTCATAATTTCCCTAGGAAAGTACAGACCATATATCAATCATCACAATTTGCATGATTTCATCATTTCTTAATTGGTGTTTATATGTTGATAAGTTAGAAGGAAAAATATTACATTTATTCTAAAATGCCTAGTTACATTCTTTGTAACTAGGTGCTTTTAAAACTCATTTTTTAAATTTGTGAACTTGATTATAAATTCTTTGCACAAAACCTGGTGTGATGATGCATACTATGATTAATGATGTATGCAGGGGAGAGAACCTCCATTTAACCCTTTCTGGGCCTGTGATGCCATTGGAGTAACATGCTTTTCTAAGCATTTTAATTTGGGTTAGAGAGGGTTTCATGGAGCCTAGATGACAACATGATCTGGATACAAATGAATAATCAATCTGTATTAAATGAAAAAATTAAATATGCAATATTGTATCGTATGCAATTTTTTTTAAATAATAATTTGAGTCAGAAAGGGTTAAGTAAGTACCATCTCAATCTAAATGCAAGTACATCTCTTCACATTCTATGAGTCAAATTTCAAGCAACACAACTAAGTTCAATGAGTTTTCAATCAGATCACTGTGTACATAACGATATCTCAATTTCATTATTTTACTTTTAGATTGAACAAAACATAACTGAAATCTATCTGAAGTTTTTAAAAAGAAGCTCTTTTAAGTTAGGGTATATAATTTAATACATGACTTCAATGGAGAGAAAAGATTTACTCGATGATATACAGCTTAACAATTCAGTGTATAATTAGAGAAAAGAAAAATTTAAAAAAAGGCAATTTATTACATACATGTTTTAAAATCTAATGATACAAAGATAAATTTGATTAAGAAAAAAATACAGTCAGTTGGAGTCCACTGCTAATTTCAAATGGAGAAGTTCATGAAACCTAGAAAGAAAAAAAAAATCCAATGAGTTAAGTACACAAATGGAATAATGAGACAATATAAAATTAGACACAAGATAATGAAGTCAGTTTTATTTTGTTTGGTATGTTTCCACTTCTTCATAATCCAGGGTTCCCATGGGTCTTAGAGAGTGCTTATTTTAACCTGTCATTTCTAAAAGCCCTTATAAGTACTTATTTTTCGTCAGTAGTCCTTAGAAAGTGCTTATTTTCCTTTTAACGCAAAATTCTTTTTTAGAACGGCGAAATTTTATTTTCTTGAAGTCAAAAGAAGTTATCAAAGTTATGGAGAGAATGAAAATTCTTATGATTTTATCACATGGGCAAGCTATAGTAGAACGAGGGTTCAGTGTAAATAAATCAGAGGTAGAAAACTCTGTATCTTCTTTGAAGCAGAAATATATCCTTCATTTGGAAGAACAACAAAAAAATTAAGAACCAAAAAAATTCGGAAAACAGTAGGCAAAGAAAAGTAGATGAGCTTTAACTATTTAAAATCTTAAAAAACTTTTCTTCAAGCTGATATCAAAGCAATGGAAAATTCAGCCGAAGAACTGTCTAATAAGGCAAAATCTTTCTAAAATATTTCCCTTTTCATAAAAGCAAATGAACTGCGAAGAGATATTAAAGAAAAAACATCTGAAATTAAGGAATTAGATGGTTACATTTTTGAAAAAGAAAAATAAATAGACTGAAAAACTGAAATGACTCGCAGGATTTTAAAAATATTCATTTACTTAATTTCTGAACATTAAAGCATTTTAATGATTTAAGTTGATTTTGATATTTGTAAGGCCATTTTAATGTATTTCATTTGTTACAGAGTTACATTAGTTCAATCATTAAAATTTTAATTGTACCCTCTTCTTTTCTTTTGTATAATTTCCAGATATTTTTTTAATAGGACCAAAAACACTCCTGTGAAAAAGTTAGATTTTGTGTAAATATTGATACTTTCTTTTTTTTTATGTGATTTTGTACTTTACAGTACTCTTAAGTTTAAAGCTTGCCTAAGCTCTAAACATTAAAAGCTGAAAAGAAAATCTTGGAACATTTTAAATAGAAATGAAAATTCTTATAATTTATTGGTTTAAAGTATGAAATTTTTGGAAAAAAAAATTTGTTAGAATGTAATATGTTTATAAGCCAAAATTTTTTACTATATATATGAGCATATTTTTGAACTTCGAAGATAGTGATAAATTCATTTTTTTTCCCCTGCTGTGCCTATTTTATAGTTTGTTAATATGCATACATATTACTGACATGCGTGCATATACATGTCCATATTTTAACTGCTAACATTTTAAAAAATGGGACTGGGCTTATTTTGAAAATTTTTTATATGGCATTTTTTGTATAATTTAAAAAAATAAGAGTTAAATATTGAATTATTTACATAGTATGGTTCTTATGAGTTTAACTAAACTGTAAAAGCATCTCACTTGGTTGAAAGTCATATATTAAATTGTGAAATACGGCTTTTATAATATTTTATTTAAGTCCTTATAAAGTCTTAGAAGGTGCTTATTTTTAGTTTGAAAAGTAGAGTGGGAACCCTGCAATTAGAATTATTTTATGCCTTCACTTTCAATTCAACGAATTCTAAAGGATGAGAAAATTATAATATTTACTGGAATTAATTACCGCTATTAATGAAGCATAAAGGAAACATGTTTAAAACTACTAATTAAAGGCAATGTCATGCTATTTGCCATTATTTTTAAAGATAAAATTGGTGCTATAGCTGCTAAATATCATTCATAATATCTTGTGAATTATAAACTAAAAGCAGATTTCAAGAGATGGCTAGTTTCCAAAATCTATTTTATTATGTAGTTGACATGTATCAAAATTTGTCTACTACCTGCGTAGCAACTTAACCCTTCACTGCATCTTTTTTTTATTATTATTATTTTGATGGAAAAAAAATTATAGGTATAAAATAACAAAACACATTAAAAATAAGTAAAATCTAGATTTTTTCATGTAAAAACACATTTTTCAGTTTTTTTACATAAACAATTGTGGCCAAAATTACGGACACTTTTTTTAATTATTTTAATTTTTTCAAATTTTTTTTTTTTTTTTTTGAATATCTCCCAAAAGGCTGCTCGATAAATTTGCCTTGAACTTCAACCATGGAAAGAATAGGCTTGAACTCACATTTTACTTTGAAGATTAGGTCAATGAGGGCATTCAGAATTCAGGGCAAAATTGATGACGAAAATGGAGATAACCCATTTTACAGAAAAGCTCAAGGAAAATTATCCAGCCTTTCGGGGAGATATTCGAAAAAATGAACAAATATTTTGACTAACACTGCATGTTACAAAGTAGGGGAGACTTAGGATGTTTGACCCGCACCCTTTAATTTTTAAAAAAAAGATGTTTGACCCGCACCCTTTAATTTTTAAAAAAAAAACATTTCAAAGATATCAGATGGCAGCTCAATAATCATCAACTGCATACCGTACTAAAGTTTTGAGCCATTTGGCAGAGAAAACAGAGAAGCTATGTCATGTTTCCCTACTTAGAAAAAAAGTTTTTCATTTGTAATCACTTGTGCTAGTTGTATGTTAAATGCACAAAAATATTTTGGTTTACCTTAAATAATGTTTTGAAAGACTATCCACTTAATTAGAGATAGTAATATATATTATAACAAATTTATAGCCATTTTTAATAAAATGGCTGCAAGGGGATTTTTTACCCGTAGCAAGTTAGGAGTTTTGGCCCAGGGCAAACCTCCCCATTTTAAAAATATGAAGGGCTAATATATTTAATCTAAACTTTTGAAACATTATCAAGAAATTTAAGCCGGTTAATTTGCAAAATGCCTAAATTGACCTTTTAGAATTCTTTTTATTCAAGTTTTGCATGCTATATGCATTTTTGATTAAATCTCACACATTACATATTTCTAACTTAATTTTTAAATTAATTTAATTGCTAGTTTCTATATTTTCAAGATTTCTACCATGGTTAGAAAATTCTGTGCCTAAAAATACTCGGAGCTTATCAAATTTTGATCAAGGCAATATGTACCATTCACGTATGCTATTTTTAAAAAATTTTCTAGATATTATTGGGCATTTATTATAGGTATTAAAATCTTTAACAATGGAAAAAAAAATGTTGCATTAGCATGCATTATTGAGATTTCTAAATATATCTTCATTCTTGGGACTCGTTAACACTTCAGTAAAAGATTTAATGACAAAAATTTATGATAATAAACAATGTCTTTTATTTATTACCATGCTGTTCTTCTACAAGTCAGAATAAAATAAAAGACGAAAAATATCCCCAACATTAATTAAGCAGCTATTCTATCTATCATCGAAAAAGGTAAAAATGTTAGAACATCAGCTGAGGATTACATTGATAAAAAAAACTTTAGGAAGAAGTATATGGATAAATATAAAAGCTCAGATGATGGAAATATACAATTTAAAGCTAATCATGTCTACCATCAGGTATTCCCTGGTAGCAAAAAATGAGGAATATTTTCAGCTTGCTTCCAAGTTACATTATGGATAACTCCATAGACAGTCAGCAAACAAATCTCCTAGCTATGACTGGTTGAAAGGATTTATGCATAGGCATAATATAAAGAATTATCTTTGCAATGCCCTAAATCTACTAGTCTGGCTCGAGCAACAGGCTTTAATAAAATAACTGTGGTAGAAATGAAGAGTCACTTTGACTTTCGTGATTATCAAAACCTTCATTGAATGCAGTTTATATGCTGTTGACAAAATAAACTAATTTTGAATTGTATGTAATAAAGAGAAATAGTTAAGTAAATTTTTAAACAAAATTTTATTTTGTTTTTAATAAGTGGGTCAAACCTCCTTGAAGTGGGGATGTTTGACCCAGTTTTTTCTATTTTGGAAAATTTTCACAAAAAAAAATGTTATTTTAAATATTTTATAAATCATAATATTGTAGAAACATGCCCCATAATATAATTTATAAAATGGTGAAAAAACTAGAATTGTACCTAGTTTTTAAAAAAAAATAAAAACAGCTTTTTCAAAAGTGGGTCAAACATCCCAAGTCTCCCCTACATTATTTGACATGATTTGCCAGATTGACGATCTGTACCTTGTTACATAAAAGATACATAAAAGAAAAACATGCAAGAAAAAATTATTCAATATACGAGAGGTTTTGAATTTAATGGGATGAAATACAAGATCACGATATATCAAAAAGTAAAATATTAGGAAAGAGTAGCACATAAAAAATCCTTTAGTATAAATATTATTTCAGGGATGCTCCATATTTTGAGCATTTAGTGGAGGTTAAGCCTCTGCATACTTGCACCTTTGGTGCTTTTCCATGAACTCTGGCCTCTCATCTAATATTACAATCTAATTTTCAGATGTAGTAATAAAAATAACTAGTAAGCCTTCATATTTGTGAAAAAAAAAAAGCCTATTCAAAGCTCTGTATATGAATTTATTGAATATTGATCTCTCTTAAGATTTTATATTCAACACACACAAAAAAAATTCACAAATTTCTACCTGCATCAGTACACGTAGTTTTATACAAGTTTAGATTTTAAATTCTGGAATAGGCCTAGTGATGCCATGTATTGACCAAAAATGTTTTTAAACAATAAAATATATGCATTTCAGATATCTTGCAAGTTGTATAGCAGCAGAATTTCTTTACTGAAACTTTGTACAGTAATCTCAATTCATGTATGCAACATGTTGCAGTGCAGTGGTGTAGATGCAAAATAAGCAGTGCCGGGGCGCTCTAAAAGCAATACCAGAACGTTCTAACCTGGGTGACAAAAATCATGCTGTTTTAAGGATGTTTTCACAATTTTTTCTTATTTATTTGTCGAGATAAAAAAACAGTGCCAGAACAACATTCAGCCTCCACTACACACCAGATGCAGTGAAGATTTAAATAGGTATGCTAACTTCTCATTTTCTAAACTCCTTGGCCTACCATAGTAAAACATATTTGTAATCAAAGACAACTTGACAATATACAGGAAGCTACAACAAACCTTATCACTGATGAATAGCATAATATAAGGACCATTCAAGTAAAACATTGACAGAGGCTGTAATATCAAGAATATCTGTCATGTAGCCACACGATGTCAGTGTAGGCGAGCTGGCAATTAGACGAAACTGGGAATTTCCCAAGACCTTTTTGCTATATACAGCAACCATTCGTAACAACAGAGTTGTGTGATGGATGCATCCAAGCAAGCACAGTGTGACATTATCCGATTTTTGTGCAAAGAAAGTGTGATGGCAAGACAAATTTGTCATTGAATGCAAGTTGTGTGTGGGGAAGCACTGTGTTGCAGTGGTCAACAAAATACAGTAGACCTCCCTTGCCCTGGACAGAAGCCTGTAATCAATGCGAAAACAATTTCTCATGTGGACATGTTGGTGAAAGCAAATCACCATATAGCTGTATGTGTACTGTCAACTACTGAGAACATTTGCATTTAATCCTACACACTATCATGCACAGAGAACTGGGGTATCTGAAAGTTTGTGTTCAATGGATACCTTAACACCTTTGCAACAAGAGTAAAACTGCCATATGGGAATTTGCCTGGAACATCTGATCTGATACCATAAGAATGGGAGAGCATTCTTGGAGCACATTGGGGCTATGGATGAAACATGGTACCACCATTTCCAGACAACTACAAAAAGAATGAACTAGGAATGGAGACATTTGTCAACAAGACCTAGTCATCTGTTGTGGCTGGAAAGATAATGTTCAGCCTGTTCTGATATCCAGGGACCACTGATGTTGGGATGGATGCTCATCAGGGCTGGGAAGTGTTGGATCACCCACCTTACAGTGCGGGCAGTGGCGGCTTGTGAGCTCAGAAATAAGGAGGGCTCCAAAAAAATGCTTTGTCAAGAGAATACAATTTTAAAAGCTACTTTATCTCCAAGTAGGCCACATTTTTAAATTCCAAATCCAGATGTGAAATTTCCTGCTTTTCAAACAAAGTAAATTACCAGCATATGACATTTTCTATTAGTTTTACTAATAAAAATTAAAGTGAATGTTGATGTGACGATTCCTCTGACGAAAAAAAAAATAATAATAACCGGAGCTCCATATATACACTTCCCTCCTTGCCCAGTTCACTCGATAACACTCTTTCAAAAATGAATATTAAATACATTTTTTACTGAAATACTCTAAAAATTTGAATGTTTTGGAATAGTATTATTTGCTTGAATCGATCATCGCAACACGAACCGAAACTCATAAACAGCCAATGAGATTGCAAGTTGTGTGAGAGTGAGGAAAAAAAGAAAAATATATTGGGGCAGGGGCAGATTATTTTGAAACTCGGACCTGCGTCTCTCTTCATTTGGATTCATTTTATGCTTTTTCCCCCCCATTTATTATTACTTTTTTTGCATCTTCGTAAGTCATTGAACTCTGAGAGTGGCAAAGCAAATAAGATTAAAAAAAAAACAAGTTTAAAAAAATAATTTCAGGGGGTGCTGCAGCCCTAAAGGACAAGCCGCCACTGAGTGTGAGTGTTGATTGCAGGTAAAGTGATGCAAAATGCACTTGCAATCAAACAGTGTGTGATGCTGTGGAAGAGTGGTCTATTATAAAACTACTTTCTTCGTCATGAAAGGTATTGAGAAACTTGTATCATTTTGGGACATTTACCTGAACAATGGAGGTGATTATCTTTAAGTTCTCTCAAAGCCTCATTACTATGCTTCTTGATTGCTGCAGCATTCATTTCCCAATAAATTATCAGTTATTTTCATTCTATTTTTCACTTCAAATAACCCTTATATATGCTTGTGTGCATCTTAAGGCATTAATAAGAATTCTGTGAAATTAAAATTCATTTTAAATATAGTTTTATCAGGAAGAACATTGATTATTGGTGTTTAAAACTAAATTTATTTCAAATGTATCAACTCTTTAATCCATTAGGAATATATTCAGAACTCTTTAACTGATTATTAACTGAAGTATTAAAACAATATTACATTGCAGAGAACTTCCTTGCACTATTAACTTAAGCTATTCTCTTTGACTTAATAACAAAAAGATTAAATATATAAATAATGCAGCATAATTTAAATATTTTTAATACATCAAAAATTGTGTATGCATTACAAGATTCCTGAAAATATTTCCAGTTTATTGTCAGACCTTTATTCATATCCAGACGGATAAACTTCAATGCATGCATCCTATAAATTATTAAGGTAAGCTGCAGGAAATAATTATTATTTCAAAATTATTTTAGAGATTTTTAAGTGATAGTAATATAAAAATACACATTTGTTTGCAGCATTCATTAACTTCAAAACTTTTTAGTGGTTGCTGTGGTAATAAAATGAAGATTTGTTGTAACAAACATAATTTTATTAATATTAACAACATAAGTTAGCTAACACTAAAAACTTTCACAAAGTTAACATCATCACTAGAACGGCCAATGATAAGCATTCTTTAAGGAAAGGTTTCCTCCAGCAAGATCGTCATACCAGAGAGGTGGAATTGAGCGTTGTGAAAGCATAGTGAAAAGGAATTAGTACCTCTCTTGACTGGAAGCTGACCCACCATCTATAAGCATGCCATTGCCAGATACACCCTAACTTTTTTTACTGTGCATAATAAAATGCCAAGACTAACAAGCAGAATTAGTACATTTTTCAGTAACCTCAGTTAATTACTCATTTAAAAAATTCTGAATAATATAAACTATTTTCTTTATAACGTCTGCATAAGAAGGAAAGTAACCATTTCCCTTCCTCTTCGAGGGGAAGACTTTTGAAAGTGAAATATATAATTTACAGATACAAAATTTTGACAACAATAAATCAATAATTTTCATTATTGGCATTCCATCTTTTATTATACAGAACAAATATTAGTGCATTAACATAAAAATACAGATTTGTGTTGCAGTTTCCACCTCCAATACGGTACCAAATTTGAAATTTTCAGTTTTGTTGATTTAATTAAACAAGCAAACATAATAATGTTTTTGAAATGTGAAAAAAATTAGTTTCTTGAAATTCATATTCAGTAGAAGGAGTAAAGGTTTTAGTTTAGTGTTCTAATCTCATTTATCTTTGCATAAATTGTGACTATCAATTACTTAATTATTTTCATATATTTAATTCAATAAAAATAAGATATTGTGTACAAGTGCAATTTTTGACAGAACAATGTATCTGAAATTTTTCTTTAAAAGTATGCCCCATTTAATATCTTCCAACACAATTTTCAAGTTAAAATAACAAGAAATCAACAGTCTGTTTAAATCTTATATTTCCAACAACCAACTGCATTTAGATGAGAAAATATTTTGAAACATTTATTATCTTAAAAATATGTTCATAAGTTGAATTTCTATATTTCTCAATTCTTCATGTTTTCATTTTTTTAAACAAAAATAAAAAAGTGATAATTTTCTGTGTTGAAAAGAGCCAAAAAGTATTGAAATAGTTCAATGCCTTGAACATCTGCAGTAATTTGTTAAATAGTATGATGCTTCTATACGGGGAACACAAAGAACCAAATAACACTTCAACTTAATTAATTAGTTTATAAACAGTCATAATTGTCTTCTTTTGAAGCAATGTGCATGCACCTTGAATAATTTTAAACTTTGTCACTTTACATGATATTCAACAAACATCGAGCATTTCAAAATCTTACAAAGTAATTTTCTGTTTACAATTAATTTTATTTATCAATTATTAAAGCATGTTGATGTTTTAATGAATGCATAAAAAATAAAATTATATTTTTGTTGAATTTATGTGCTTGTATTTCATAATTCGCAAGTTAATTAAAATCGTGTTCTACTCAAACTGATCTCCGAGACTTTTTAAGTTTGGCGATAATTTTAGTGTATGAAACAGGTACTTTTAACTTATCATGAAATGAATGATGAAAGTAATCTGGCTCTGCATCTTTGTTGTATAGTGAAAAAATCTTGAAACAGTGTCGGAATCAGTCCGATCTGGTATTAATCTTCAGTTTAGAAATACGTTGGGAAAAAATAGCTTGGAACATTTTTCATTCGTACATGAATTCATGCCTGAAAATTTTTTTAAAAATTATAAAATAAAGAGACAAAATGGTTTATAACAAATTTTGGTTCTTCAAAAAGATGATTGGTTTTCAATGAAAACAAGCATAGATTATACGTTGGTTTTTGAATATTTAATATTTTTTTTGCATTCACATGTTATAATACTTGAGTATTTAGCATTAAATTAATTCTTCCTATAGTTTTATGCATCATTAATGTTATTAGGAAACAAAAGTAATGTGTTCAGTAGTAATTTAGAAAGCAATTTTGCTAAGAAAAAGTTATTTATATTTTCTTTTATTCAATGGAGTCTAATTCAATAATACTCATGTTTTGATAGGGTAGATGCTCCAGTTTTGGCCACATTAAGAGAAAATTTGAAATGGAAATTTCACAGTGGCTGACTGTTTAAAGCATCTTAAATCATACTTATACTATTCTTTAACAAATTTTATTGGCTTTCTACTAGTTATAAAATTTTTCTGAAGAATATTTTAGATTTTGAGTTATGAATTTTTAAATAAATTAGCCCAATTTGCACCAGTTTTGGCCACACTAATATTATATTTTTAACAGACATTTTAATGAATTTTCAGCAAAAGTAAATCACTTTATGCAATATGTAATTTAGTTCATTATTTTCTGTTATTTTAAATGTGATTTTTTTTATGAATTTATAAAGATATGTAATAAAATTCACCTAAGCTGATTTTAGCTGCAGATTTCAATTTTAAAAGAAAAGAAACAGGAATGCAGATAACAATAATTTAATTTGGTTGATAAAATACAAACTGTATATGCTTGCATAACTTTTTTTTTGATAAAATATGAAACAAAAAACGGGGAGAGGAATAAACTTACATTGCAAATACTTAAAGCATAGTTTTTTTTTTTTTTTTTTTTAAATCTTACAAATCAAGAATTTGCATTATTATACTCACTAACAATATCTACAAATATACATTTTTAACTGTAACATTAATCAAATTCATCAGAATCATTTTTAAAATTAGAGCAATCCATGTTCATAAAAGAATATTCATCATCATTCAAGTCAGGTTCGTCAAGTTGTAATTTTCTAACATAAACGTGAGGTAAGCAGTCAAAATGGAGATGTTTTTGACATTACATTTTGAATGGCCTTAACTGCATTAGCAACTTTAGATGGTGAGTAGCAAAATCTTTTTATGGAAATACTACCTGCTTTTTTATTTTTTATTGGAGCCATTGCTATGTAAAATGAAAACAAAACTAAATCAGTTACTTTTATTTCATCCAGATATTCATAAATTTGTGTAATGGCTTAAAACACAACAATGAAGCATGTGGCCAAAACTGGCACATATAGTAAATTTAAAGTACCAGTTTTGGCTACCACCCATTTAATCTTAAAAATAATTAATTTCGATATGAAATCAGAATAAAAACAAAGCTTAACTCATAAACCCTAAGGGTAATCAGTTTCAGATTAATAATTTAATTCCGAGAGCCCGATGATGAAAAACTGCAAAACCTTGTTTCTTAACAAAAACCTTAACAGTTGTGAGCGTACAATACATGATCATGCATTTAATTTTTTTACAAGCCACATGTTTGAGAAAAATAAACCAATTAGATTGAAAATAGTAAAATAAGCGGACTTTTGGCGAGTATTTCATAGTTGGCGTGATTTTTGCCAACTTGGCGGGAAACCGCACATCAAACTTAAGTCTTACCAAATGTAGTTATCATTAAAAGTATGAAAAAATTATATTTTTTTGAAACTAATTACTGGCAAGACGAAATGTAAAATTAGAGAGGGGGCCCCAACAAGCTTAATCTGCCCCTGCCAATGAAAACTATTCCCCATGACCCATCACATAGCATAACTATGTACCCACAATACACATATCTCATCACTTTTCTGCATAGGATTTCTACTAAAACTAAAATATAGTAGAATAAAGTAATTCTTTAATATAACTCACCTTTTCAATGACGAAACTCTTACCGTGATTACAACATGTTGCATAAATTTGTCACTCAATTGGATCAAACGCTTCATTTTCATTGGAACTAAGCCCTCGGGAGGGGAGGAGGCGGAGCCACACACATGCCAGCTTCAAATTTATTTTCTATCTCTAATACTAATAAAGATGAATCCTTAATAATTATTATTAAGAGTTCCGTTGAACTTAGAAAATCATTCTTCAGGTAATGATATGACGTTCACTCCGCCGGAACGAATCCGAGGTCCTTTAAAGGAACGATTAGACTCGAGTCCGATCAAAAGGAACGAATCCGTTCCTCGTTCCGGACCGGCTCCCTCTGCTGTTAGCCCGTTACGTCACAGAAAACGGCGACGTGCAATCGCATATTTACGGATCCTCTCAGAGGAATCTCTGAGCGGATCCTACATAGTAGGGAATGAGGTCACTTCTCATTGGCTCTCAGCGTCACGTGACTTGGCTTGTTTCTAAATGACGTCGAGAAGCTAAACGAGTACTTACCATTGCTGAAAGTTCGTCCTTTGTTTTATTCTAAAGAAGTATACTTCATTTGCTTGAGAAACATCCAAATAACCATAATTAGAAGGTAGTTTTGATTTCTCCATGATGCCATAATGGAAGACAAAATAATAGTTAAAATCCCTCCTAAACGCCTTGCTACGACATCATTGAGAAGCAAGCCAAGTCACGTGACGCTGAGAGCCAATGAAAAGCGACCTCAATCCAAACCATAGTAGGATCCGTAAATATGTGTCGCCATCAGGGT
This sequence comes from Araneus ventricosus, assembly GCA_013235015.1. Taxonomy (NCBI): domain Eukaryota; kingdom Metazoa; phylum Arthropoda; class Arachnida; order Araneae; family Araneidae; genus Araneus; species Araneus ventricosus. Next base: position 11,661 of record BGPR01008388.1, on the reverse strand, counting down.
TGCCATATTGGTCTTTTCAAGACCAAATTATAGAAATTTGGCCTTTTTTCAAAGCACTAGGTCTTGGGAATTTTCATTTGGCCCTAAATTCATTTTTGACTTTATTTTCGTTAATGACTTTTAAAACAAATTTTAATTACGCATTCTATTGCTTTTAATAAATTTTTGTTATTATACATTTCAAATGATATTTACAAGTTTTCTGTTTTATTTACTTACATTATAAACCTTGACTTTATTTGCTTACTTTGAACTTCGTTTTAAAGATTATATTGACTTAGCATTACACCGGAATTACGTAGTTAAGGCATTTTAATGTAAATAAACAAAATAAAAAACTCGTCCATATTAGGGATGCATAATCCACGATATTTTTAATAACAAATATTTTTGCTATTGTTATTTTTAAATATCTGTTCTAAATAAGTGTGATTATAATCACACTTTGAATTTTCAAAGTCTTATTTGATGTACGTAAATTATTTGAAAAAAAATTGAATAAAAAATTGTCATTTGTTTTTGCTATACTTTCTGTAAAAGTTTGTGTGTTTAGTTTAGTTTGTGTGTTTAGTATGGCGCCTGCAGCGAAGACTACTTTTAAAAGAAATTTTTCCATCAATTAAGTTCACCACAAATATTACCATCAAGCACGGAAGCTAAAAACGCATATCACAACAAGAATGGTGACTCGCAGGAAATGCTAATGAAACTGCTATAGGGGGGAAAAGCGTGACCGCAAAGAACGGCCTTGCTCCTTTCAAAGCACCCAAAATGAGCTTCCATGGCGCCATCTGTTGACAGAAGATAGAACTTAAAACTGAAATTATCCAAAAGAAAAAGAAATGAATTTAAAAAAAGAGGGGTTTTTAAAACACTTTACGTACATTTTAATTACCAATGATTGAATCACACCTTTTTGACAGTAGTATTCATCATTGGTATTTGTGATTTTTTGATATTGCGTAGTAAATAACAGTTCATCAAATATTCGTCATCCCTATGCGACGCGACTGGTAGCAAAACCAATCCCTTTCGTCATGACAACGATGTAAGCAATAAATAGGTATATATTGGATTTTTAACTCGGTTTTTTCAACGATTATTAAATTTAAGAAAAGCTTATTTTTTATATATATTGTTAATTTCACAATATTATTGTTTTAATAATAATGCCATTTATTATTGTTTATATAATTATTCTAATCATAAAACAACGTTTTTTTCTCATTAAATTAGTCTTTTCTTTAATACAGAAATTAAAAGTAAATATTAAACATCATTCAAAACATTAAAAAGTTGAATTGCCTATTTGAAGAATAGCAATCATTTATAACCAGTGGATAAATAATTTAAGAAGATTAAACTATTTTTTATATTAATTTCATTTATTCTTTTTCAAGAAAAGTTCTTTCATATCATAATTTTTTTAAACCAACAGTGTCTCCGTCCAAACTCATGGAGAGCAGTGGAGTGGAATTCGTATTTTAATGTCCGTTGAATAAGAAAGTGGCAGCATAGCCCTTGTTCATGATCACAACATTTATTTTACGATCACACACAACGAACTATATACATGGTTTTTAATACAAGAGAGAGACAAGACAAGTGCGTAGTAAGGTGCGCGTCGGCGCGCTCACATCTTTTGGCAACCATTTATCGCCAAGATGACAATTTACAGTTCAAAGGCGCCAACATCTTGGGCCCCGTTGCAATGTTTACATACAACACTAATACACATTGATTACATAACACATGGAAACTATACGAAATTGTTAATACACAATGCATTCACTAATTAGCACTGTAATGAAATACGTAAAACATTCGAACAATTAAATATATGATAATGAATATAAACACAGATATAAATATACAATACCTATTGGTAATTAATCATAGAAAGGTAATTTTATGATTTTGTTTACTGGACGTTGATAAATGCTTTTGTTTGTTTTCACTGTTACAACTCTTATTACATTATCCTTTCCTGCATGAACCTTGATTGTTTTTGCAAGATTCCAATTAAGTGTTTTAGAATTATCCTCATTTTTAACCAAAACAATTTCATTTTCTTTAAATATTTTCTCACCTTTGCGCCATTTAACACGTGATTGCAAACGATTTAAATAGTCCGTCGACCGTTTTTTCCAAAAGATTTGAGAAAGCCTTTGTATCAATTGCCATCTATTTAACCTATTAATTGGCACTTCTGTTAAATCTGGATCTGGTAAAGCTGTTAAAGATTATCCAATTAAAAAATGGGTTGGGGTAAGTACGAAATCATCGTTAGGATCACTAGAAAGATTACAAAGAGGTCTAGAATTTAATACTGCTTCCACTTGTGTAAGAAGTGTGCTAAATTCTTCATGAGTAAGTACAGTGTTTCCTACAATTCGTTTTAGGTGAGATTTTAGTGATTTAACGCCTGCTTCCCATAAACCTCCGAAATGAGGTGTGGCAGGTGGATTAAAATGCCAAACGATACCTTCTGAAGCAATGAAATCTTCAATTTTTCCGGTACTTTCTTTATTGAATAGATCCTTTAATATTTTTCTTAACTCATTATTAGCTCCTACAAAATTTGTGCCATTATCACTATAAATATCATTAGGTTTTCCTCGACGTGCAATAAATCGTTTTAAGGCACCTATAAAGGCATCTGTACTAAAACTATTTACAATTTCTAGGTGAACCGACTTTACAACAAGACAAATGAATATGCATATATAACATTTATACGATTTTTTAAATCTACCTGAAAGCAATTTAATACTGAATGGACCACAAAAATCAATACCGACCCTTGTAAATACTATGGATATATTTACTCTAGAGCTGGGAAGATCTGCCATAACTTGATTACTACCCTTTGCACTTACCTTTAGACAAGGAATACACTTTCTAATAATTTTTCTTACGTAATTTCTACCATTTATTAACCAGAATTTTGTACGAATATTGGCTAAAGTTGCTTCTGCACCTGTATGGAGATACAAAACATGAAAATGATTAATAATTAGATCCGAAAAGTGATTGTTATAGGGTAACAAAATTGGATGTTTTCTTTCGATAGGCAAATTGGAGTTTTTCAGTGGGCCACCAACACGTAGAATGTCCTGCTCATCTAAAAATGGAGATAAGTTTATTACCGAGCTTGAATTAGGTAGCTGCTGACCTCTTTTGAGACACTGAATTTCTTGAGCAAAACAATTTGCTTGCACGTTTTTCACCAAACACATTAATGATTTAAATAACTCAGGGCTAGTTAAGTTGCCCTCGTTTGGTTGCAAGGAATTTTCGGCATTTCTAACGAAACGCACACACCACCCGATGACTCGTTGAAGTCGGGTAAATGAAGAACAGTTGTTGATTATAGGTAACACTTCTTGACCTTGCACCACAAGACACACTGGATCTGTCGGAGTTTTCTTGAACTCTCGTTGGTATAGCTCATTATCGTTGATATCACTGCAAACACAAGGAGAAACTACTGAATGATTGTTGTGATTTTGAGGTGGCAGGTCGCGTATGTTGGATGAATAAATTGGCGGAATTTTATAAACACTTATTATTCTACATTTAGCACGCACATTCATAATACTTTAGGTGATATATATACATATTTACAAGATGACGCAGAAGATTCGATAGCATCGCCATATTGATAACTCGATAGATTCGATAATAATGTTAATGTTGCCAGTTCTGAATTGTTAATAAAAGAAAGATTAAAGATAGTCTAGATGTTCAATCCAGTTCTTATAGGAAGAATATAATAATTCTTCCCCTACTTAACAAGTTAAATGCTAAATAAAGAAAGTCAAATTTAAGATAGATCATAATCTTGCAGATATGCTGGTGGACGTCTAAATCTTGCACATCTCCGGATAAGCGGTGAAGACCTCTGCTGTTGGTCGTTGTCTCCTAAATCTCGATCTGTAGTTAGCCTGTTCCTTTGAGTAATAGGACGCTTGATAAATTGATAATAATCAGGATTGTAGTCTTCACTAAAGGAAGGTTTCGAATTTGAAGCATTGGATATTACTTCTTCCTTTTGAATTGCAGATTTCTGCATTTGATTGATGTGACGCTTAACTTCTCTTCCTTCATCTAACTTTACGATGTAATGCAGATGACCGAGTTTTTGAGTAACAACTCCGAGTTTCCAATTAAGTTTATTCTTGACAAAAAAACTTTGTTCGTACTCTCTCCCCCACTTGAATTACACGAGTACGAGGCTTTATCTTTTGTTCAGATTTCATTTCGTAGTGTGGGAACATTGCATCCAATTTGATTCGAATCTACCGATTTAAATACATTTCTGCTGGTGACTTGCCATTTGCTAAAGGAGTAGGTCGATATCGAAAAAGAATTCTTTGAACTTTTAAGTGTATGGGAATATTTTCAGAAGTCATCAACTTTAATTTGTCTTTCAAAGTCTGAATATTACCCTCGGCAAGTCCGTTTGTTGCCAGATGGCCAGGTGCGATGAATTTTTGCTTTATTCCATTCTTTAAGCAGAAATATTTGAATTCTTCATTAGTAAAAATCGAGGCATTATCAGAAACCATAACTAAAGGATAACCATGCGTTGCAAAAATTTCATTAAGTAACTTCATGGTAATTTCCGAATTAGGTGATCTTTGTAACACTTTAATTTCTACCCATCGAGATTTTGCATCTACAACAATTAGGTAATGAAATCCTTGAAAGGGTCCTGCATAATCGATATGAATTCGATCCCAATTGTTAATTGGTAAATCCCAGTGATGAAGGGGTGCCTTGGCAGGACTGTGTTTTACTGAAGAGCAATCTTTGCAAGATTTGACCAAGTTTTCTATATCTTTGTCGATATTCTTCCATATACAGTAGCGTCGCGCTAACTGCTTCATTTTCGTTATTCCAATATGTGTTGAATGTAACTCATTCAAAACCGTAGGTTGAAGGGTTTTTGGTATTACAATATGATTATTCCTAAATAAAATGCCACTGTCTAAAATGTAATCACTGTTAACTGGACTTGATAAAAGTTCTCGTTTGATCTATGCCAACTCCTGATCTTTTTCTGTTTCTTGTATGATAGCATCTGCAGTTAGATTTTCACTTGATATTTCGAAAACAGCTGATGCGCATACTTGATATACATCATTTATAGATACGTCTGCAGATACGCAATTCTGGTTAACAGGAGCTCTAGATAAGCAATTCACGTTTTGGTTTTCCAATCCTTTTCGAAATTTGACTGTGTAATCAAATCCTGCTAAAAAGGAAGCATAGCGCAGAAGTCGAGCCGATGTCATTTTTGGAAAGCCAGTTTTAGGGTGGAATATTCTGGATAAGGGCTGGTTATCTGTTATGAGAACAAAGTGTCGGCCATAAATATAATTGATGAAATGGGAAACTCCAAAAATAATTGCTAAGGCTTCTCTATCAAGTTGAGAGTAATTTCTTTCAGCCTCTGTTAGGGAACGGGAAGCGAAAGCGACTGGATTTTCTACATTGTCGACGATGTGCGATAATACAGCTGCAACTCCCACCGGGCTAGCATCTTTCGCTAAGGTAACAGGTAATTCTGGATCGAAGGGTACTAGTACTCTGTCACTGGATATTTCTTCTTTGAGCTTAAGAAAAGCTTGTTGACATTCCTTATTCCAGTAAAATGTCTGATTTTTACGAAGGAGTTTTCGTAAGGGATAGGTAATAGTAGAAACATCTGGTATGAATCTAGAATAGTAAGTAACCATACCTAAAAATTGTCGAAGTTCTTGAACATTTCTTAGTTGCTACATTCGGATGATAGCTTCAACTTTTGATGGTGACCTTGAAATCTTATTGTTCTCTACTACATGACCAAGATATTCGATTCTTGTTTGAAAAAATGTACATTTCTTGATGTTCAAGTGTAAGTCCTACTCACGTAACCTTTCTAGACAAGCAAAAAGGTTCTTATAGCATTGATCTTTAGTTTTACCATGGACCACAATGTCATCGAAATAAGCTATAGTTTTGGGTAAACCATTCAGAATTTGATCGATTACCCGATTAAAATCTGCCGGAGCAGTTTTAATTCCAAAACTCAACCTGTTCATTTTATATGTTCCTCGATGCGTTGAAATTGTTTGGATAATGCTGCTCTCTTCATCAGTCTGTAAATGAAGATACGCCTTAAATAAATCCAATTTGCAGAAGTATTTGGAATCTCTAAGACTATTTAGAACTTCATCGATTTTCTTGATTGGATAGTTACGTTCATAAGTAGATCGTTAACTCCAGCTTTATAATCTACGCAAAGTCTAACTGTTCCATCTCCCTTAGGAATTGCAACTAAAGGTGATCCCCAATCACTTGTAATTGATTTGGATATTATTCCAGCTGCTTCGAGAGAATCAAGTTCCTTATCAACCTTTACCCTTAAAGCATTGGGTACATTCCGTTTTGGAGTGTAACTAGGTTTAGCTCCATCACGTAACTTTAGTTTGATAGTGAAATTAGGTACACAACCAACTTTTTGTTCGAATACTTCTGGAAAATGCGTTTCAATATCAGTGATGTTTTGGATCGAAAATATTTCATTTTGAATGTCGTTGTCTGTGTTTTGATCTATTTCATTTAGATTAATTTTTAAATGTCTGACCCAGACTCTTCCTAATAAAGGATTAAATCCATCAGGTACTATATACAAATCCTCAAAGGATACGTGACCCTTGTGTTCCACTTTTACTCGCACTTTACCGAGAGGTAAGAATACATTCTCAGTATAGGATCGAAATGCGATTCCGGTTGCTTCAAGTTGCCTTTTTATACCTAATCTTTTAAATTGATTGTCCGGTATGAACGTATAACATGCGCCCGTGTCAACTTCGAACTTTTGATAAAGATTTTCTATTTTGACAGAAATAAAATATTTCATTGCATCTGCTGCGGATTCTGAAGTACGGTTATCGTAAATGTCGACGATCGCATTTACACCAATGTCTTGATACATTTTCAGATGGTTAGTTGCTAGTTTTGGACTATTTGATCTGTTAGCATTTAATAATGTTTTGATTCAGACCTTCTGTACATGTCCAGTAGATTTACATGCTCTACATTTCAAATGGTTTGGATTTGATCCACATTCTCTTGATAAATGAGAATTGTTTCCACAGCGCAGGCACAAATTATTTATACCAAGTTTTTCGAAATCAAGGAAAGGTTTCTTAGTTTTCCTACGATAATGTGATGCTAACTCCTTCTGATTTGTGGTTTGATTTCTAAGGGATGTTTTTACGTTTTTCGGCTCTTGATTACGGTTTGTGATTTTGTTGATATCCTCCAAGCCTGTTGTATTAGATTTCGATAATTCGCGACAGTCTATTTTTGACGTTTGAAGCGCAATAGCTTTATCGACAATTTCATTAAAATCAGTTAATTCAGATTGTAATATCTGTTCTTTGATCCAACTGTCCTTAATACCGCGAATAAATTGATCTCTTAGAAAAATATCAGCTACCGATACGTTTTTACTGCATTCACAAGCAACAGCAAATTCACATTCCGCAATATCACGTCGCAAATCAGCCACATAATCCGAAATGGAACTGTCCTGTTTTTGATAAGTCGATAAAAAGTAATGCTGTGAAACTAAACAGCTTCTCTTTGGTTCTAAATGATTTTCTAACACTTTAAGTAAGTCATCATACGGCAGTTCGTTAGGAGCTTTTGGCGCAATTAAAGCCGCCAAGATGTTGTAATTCGATGCGCCGATAGAATTGAGTAATATTTGAGCACATTTATCTTTATCTTGAAAAACATCTTTCATCATTAAGTAATTTTCGAAACGTTGCATATTATATTTAAATTTCTCTTTCTTAGGTTCATAACTTTCAAAAGGTGGAATATGAGAAATGGTTATAACCGGAGTTTCTTTTGAAACAGTCGGATCTGGTTTATCTTTTGATAATAACCGCTCAATAAGCAGTTGTTGATTTTGATTCATAGCATCGATTAATGCTTTAAATTGTTCCGCATCCATCAGGAATTAATTACAAAATGGCAAAACTACTTTCGAATAAAGGTGGATAAACAAAGTACTTTACCTCGTCGCCAAAACTGTTGTGATTTTGAGGTGGCAGGTCGCGTATGTTGGATGAATAAATTGGCGGAATTTTATAAACACTTATTATTCTACATTTAGCACGCACATTCATAATACTTTAGCTGATATATATACATATTTACAAGATGACGCAGAAGATTTGATAGCATCGCCATATTGATAACTCGATAGATTCGATAATAATAATGTTAATGTTGCCAGTTCTGAATTGTTAATAAAAGAAAGATTAAAGATAGTCTAGATGTTCAATTCAGTTCTTGTAGGAAGAATATAATAATGATCTTGTAAGAAAGACGGACCAAACTACCACAAATTACAATCTTAGATTTTTTTCTGGATCGATCCCTCTAGAGATAATATCTGCGGGATTTTCCTTGGATGGGACGTGTTGCCAGGCACTAACTTCTGTGAGATTTTGAATTGCACTTACTCGGTTTCTCACAAAAGGCTTTCTCACAAAGGTACCGAAGGGTCCTTTTGTATCCATACAAGGACAATGGTAGAGTAGGTCCATAGCACAGTACTATGGAATGAAATTTTCATCGATGTGATGGTTTTTTGTGCTAACTTGGCAAGAAGCACAGCTGCACACAACTCAAGCCGGGGTATTGTTACCGACTTCAGAGGTGCGATTCTTGATTTTGAACACAATAAATTTGTAGATATTTCTCCTGACATACTGAGACACCTTACATATATTGCTGCACCGTATGCCTTCTCAGAAGCATCTGCGAAGCCGTGCAGTTCTATTTGCAGAGCATAGTCCAACAGAATATATCGTGGAATGTTCAAAGTGTTGATAGTTGATAAAAACGTAACAAATCGCTTCCATTGTGATTCCAATTGCATTGGCAAGGAATCATTCCAGTCCAATTTTAACCTCCATAATTCTTGCATTACAAGTTTCGCTTTCGTAACTACAGGCGAAATCAGACCTAAAGGATCGAAAATCCCAGCAGTGGTCGAGAGGACTGATCTTTTCGTAATTTTACACGATTCACAGGTATCTACATTAGCAGACACCGAAAATGCTAAAGAGTCCTTTTGAGGTCTCCACAAAAGTCCTAGGGCCTTTGTTTCATCAGGAATTGTAAGAGAAACATCTCCATCAGAAACTTCCGAATTTGCGAGCAATTCTTTGCAATTGGAGGACCATTTATGCAATTGCATGCCTCCACCTCTGAAAAGCGCTATAAGTTGTTTCTTAAGCTGTTTAGCAGAATAGATGTCTGCAGCGCCAGCAAGTAGGTCATCCATATATATGTCACTACTAACAGCTGAGGCAGTCAATGAATAATTGTGTCCATCATCCATTACTAATTGTTTAAGCACTCGTTGTGCCAGGTAAGGAGCACATGTTGTGCCGTACACAACCCTATTCATTTTATACGTTTTGATAGAGTCATCAATGCTCTCTTTCCAAACGATTCGCAACAGATCTCTTTGAGATTCATCTATGAATATCATACGAAAAATTTTTTTGATATCCGAAATCAAACCGATTCTATTTTTTCTGAATCTCAATAATATCGCAAATAACTCGTCCTGAATGACTCCTCCATTAGCTAAAATAGAGTTCAACGACTCGCCAGTCGTAGTAGCACAGGACGCATCGAAAACAGTCCTAAGCGGTGTGGGTTTGGAATCGGGACGTAAAACACCATGATGCGGCGTGTAATATGCAACTGTCGGTTGTAATACTTCGAACACTTGTTCCATATGTCCCATATCCAAATATTCATGAATAAAGTTTCGATACGACTGTTGAAGATTTGGATTGGCTTCTAATTTTCGCCATAACGAATTTAATCGACGAATAGCCGTTTGCTTGGATTCGCCGAGACAGCTAGGTTCCTTTAAAAATGCCATTTGAACAATATAATGTCCCGTTTGATCTCTCCGATGATTATTCACGAAATGATCTTCACAAAACTTGGTTTGTGAATTTAAATTAAGAGATTCATCTTCCATCGATTCTAACTGCCAAAATTTAGAAATTAAATTTTCTAACCCTTCTTGCTCGGAAAGAAGAAAACAATGCAGTTTATCATCAGCTGTCGGTAGACCTCCAGTAACTATGTAATTAAAGACCGAATTTTGCAGAGTGATTGAATCATTTATTTTGATTTGATCTGCCTTAATAATTTTAAAGAATACTTGTGCACCCAAGAGCATTGAAATCTTAGGTGGCTTACACGCTTAAACCAAACGAGCGAAATTCGCTCCGATGCAGCGAATTTTCGCTCCTTTCCGTACTTGAAAGTGCATCGTCCTTTTGGAGCGTTTTACAATCCTTCCGCGGAGTGAATTTCGCTCCTTTTTGTATTGAACGATTTCGCTCCTTTTCCATTAGTTTTTAATATTAAAAGGAGCGTGTTAAAAGAAATGCTCCTTTTTGAGCAATATTTTAAGCAATGATTTCGCTCTTTGTTGATCAATTTTTAATGTTAAAGGGAGCGTTTGAGAAGAAACGCTCTTTTTTGTTAATGTTTTCATTACATATTTCGATCCTTTTTTATTAATTTGTAACTTTATTTAGAGCGTTGAAAAGAAAAACGCTCTTTTTTGGAAATGTTTTTATTGATTTCGCTTCTTTTTGATCAGTTTGTAAACTTATTCAGAGCGTTTAAAAAAAAAAACGCTTTTTTTAAATGCTTTTAATATTGATTAATTAATTATTCAACATTTCTGGGCGTTTAAAGGAAAACATTTTTTAAAGCAATATTGAGACCAGTGATTTAGTACCTTATAAAGAGCATTATGAATAAGTATGCCCCTTGAGGTAGTAAAATGCCGCTTATTATTTTATCCTTATAAATCTTTTTAACCAACATAAACGGTCTTTTACCCTAGTTTCATCACTTCTGCTATTTTAAAAACTAGTAAGAAACAATTTGGGGGGGGTGCTTCTTTTAATACCTGCATTATTCTGCACAGTACAACAAATTTCTATAATGGAAACAATTGTAAACTATATAGCACGGTTTATAATAAATAATTTTTTAATAACCCAGCTAAAAAAATCTGCAGGATTTTTTTTTGAGGTTTTCTTAAAGTTTTCTGCAGATTTTTTGAAGACAAAAAATCTGCAGTTTTTCTTCAATTTAATCTGCAGAAAATTTTCTTATATTTTTCTCTTAAATTTTCTTCAGATTTTTTGAAGGCAGAAGAAATCTGCATTTTTTCTTCAATTTAATAGGCATAAATTTTTTTATTATATTTTTCTCTAAATATTCTGCAGATTTTTGTAAGACAGCAAAAAAACTGTATTTTTTCTTCAATGTAATCTGCAAAAAAATTTCTTATTATGTTTTCCTCTAAATATTCTACAGATTTTTTGAATACAGAAAAAAACTGCATTTTTTCTTCAATTTAATTTAATAAAATATGCAAAAAATTCTTTTTATTTTTTCTTTAAATATCCTGTAGATTTTTTAAGAATTTGCATTTTGTCTTCAATTCAATTTGCAGTTATTTAGCAATGTTCACAAAATCATTAAACTTGACCAATATCTGTTTTTTTTTTGAAGATTTAACTGCATTATCTAAATCTGCATTTCTCT